>JAJJWW010007688.1:0-145486 GCA_023531295.1 Papaver armeniacum | reverse complement strand
GGAGGCCTTAAGCCCTTAAGAGCACTGAACCAAAAGGTGGGGAAATTTATCCTGCAACTGCTCCCTTGTTTACCAATTTGCATGCTTAAAATTCTTTCCCTTAAGACAAACTTGGAACAGCTCCTATTCTCCAACTCTATACATTCATATCTTGCTGGAAACAATAGCGACTCATGTACAACAAAATACTTAAAACATTTTGAAACTTGTTCTCAACATAAAAGCAGAAAGTAAGTCCATCCTCAGCCACACACTGAAGCCAGTGGCTTTGCAATCAGGAAGGACACTAATAGTGATTGACCATGGGGGAGATGGCAAAGCATACTCCCAATGCCCACACTGTAAAAGTTGTGTTCCTAGCAGTGAATCTAATAGAAGCCAAGAGTGAACAGTGCCTCTTGTTCACGACAATTTCTCCAAATGCCGGTAGATAGTCCAACAGCTAAACCCTGTAATGACTACATTTTATCAGTTACCCATTACCCCCTACATCTAGTCATGTGTTTCATCAAATGACTGGGTTAGCGGTGGCTGACTGAGCTACTGGTGGCTATTGAATCAGGAACACCAGATTTAGGAAAAAAAAAAAAAAAGAATTAAGACTATGAATTTGAATTCCTAAACTTATCTATCGAATAGCTCTCACATTCCACATGGTACAATTGTGCCTGAATTTACTTATCTGATTTCTATGCATCAACGTAAATAAGTCCACGAGGATTACCTGGCCGCCAGTATATAAGCATGTATGCAGCGATCTAACCCCTCCGGTAGCTGCTTCTATACGGAGAGGCGAAATTAAATCTTCAAGTTCTCTGAATGGGTGTTGCTGATCGATCATGATTCTTCTCATTATATTCAAAATACTGAAATTTTGTATCCGAGACAAAGCAAGAAAACCTAACTTATCAAAAACATCGACAGATGATGTGAAAAGTGTATCCATGGATGATAAGAAACAAGATTATTCCAATTCATTATTCATGTATACTGATTCAGTCGGTAACTTGAAGTGAAACAATGGATGTTTTGGAAAAATCTAGGGCGTAAGAAACAATAGAAATTGAATGGAAAGACTTTTAGGGGTGATCGTATAAGTCTGACTTAAGCTTGACTAAGACTCTAAGAGGTGACTAGGTCTGATTCAGTCTGACCTGGGTCTGATTCAATCTGACTCAAATCTAAAGGATCCTTTTTGTGGTTCGGTTTTTACATCAGTACTCACTAGGTAAGAATACACGAGTGCTTTGGTAATTTTGGTGTGAGAATGTGATAATGGATCCTAAGTCTATTGATTTTACGATGGCATGATGCGGTTACTCCGAAAGCTATGACGCAGTGATGCTTATTCTCGGTATCTATGCCAGAGATAACCAAGCAGATGTAATACTGCTTTTATTCATCAACAGACAGTTAAAGACTGGAAACATCAACAAGTGGTATCAGAAGAGCTTAAAAAGCCAATTTAGCTTCAAAACCATATATACGGGTTATCAAGAACAAGTGATGAAATATCTGTGTTGTAGTGAAAATAAGGGGAATGCAAATCATAACTCTGCATATGGAAGAGGAGAGGTTGCCAAAAAAAAAAAAAAAAAAAAAAAGACTCACTGCAAAATAAGCTATAGGACAAAAGTTTTGCTTACAATTTGGAGGCAAGGCAACACATAAGTCAATCTAAAATTTTAAATAACTGAAAGAACAAAGAATATTGGTTCCTTCGTTTCATGATGGCCAGTCCACCAACACTTTTGGCAGGCAGGCGAATTGTCTTCATATTCCTAACCTGAATAACTTGTGAAACAAAGAAAAACAGGATATTGATTCTTGATGGCATCTCCTTTGCTGCTTCTTCCACGAAAACTAAAAAGATGGAAGTACAAAAAAATATATATATATTAGATTCACTAAACCGGCACACAAGCCCTGGGGAAATTAACAATAAACTCTGGAAAAAATCACCTCGTCTGTAACTGATGGTGAGACAGTCTCCACTGCTTGATCAAAGTGTGTTTCATTGATCGTCCATTTCTTCATTTCAAAACCGACTTCACCCGACTTTTGCAACTTTCGCTTCTCCATCAGTGCAATCATGCCAGCTTTGTCAACCTGTAAAGACAAGCAGTATCTTTGAAGCTCATAACAAGAAGATAGAAGGCGGCATGTTGCCCTGGATCTCAAAATCATAATACTTAAGAGCACTGTGTGCTTACCACTCTAGCGAGATCAGCTCCACTTAGATTATCATAAGCTTTCTTCAGACCGATATAGCACCTAAATCTACTTCCTCGGATATTGGTTTACCCTTGGTAAGGGCTATCAAAATCAACCCGCGTTCTTCTGGACTCGGCAAGGGAACATAGATGTGTTTCCCTAGACGACCAGGTATTTTGATAGCTTCATCCATCACCTCCGGCCTACACATACGTACAGCAACAGGTTGTTTTGTTAGATCCTATTGAACAGAAGAGAGTTTCTTTCTTCCTCTCCTTCTCCTATTTCTATAATATGTACTGTAATAGGAATGGGGAAAGAGTGCATACCTGTTTGTAGCACCAATCACAAAAACACCTTTCCGTTTGTCACCCCCATCTAGCTATATGAGTAACTGAAATCGCAACAGAAACATCAATTTTAAACAACTTGTAAAATGTCTGAACCTTGCTCGCTATTTGCAGATATTGTAGAGAATACACAAAGGCAATAACAGACTGGCTCCAAAATATACTTCACCTGGGTCAAAATACTCTCAACCATTCGTCGTTCTCCTTCCATTGGTCCGAGTCCCCGCTTTGGTTCTATTGCATCTACCTAAGAAGTGAAGCAACACCTTTTAAAAATTGCAAATTCAAGAATATGTAAAATAAACTTCCTTGGCAACACACGAGGCAGAACAGAATAATGTGAATTCAACAGAGTCCAATTCAAGGACCAGCATCAAGTAATAATATAACCTCGAGTGATTCAATAAAACATGCAAAGTTAAGTTAACACTATGAAGGTATCATTGTATATGTCAGGCCAGAATTATTTTAATTTGAGATTTTACGATACAAGTTACTCTAAATGAATGATGTGCTAGATATATATATGTCAGGTGTAATTACCAACTTAAGACATGAAACCTACAACGTGGAAGAAAACTCTGCGTACCTCATCAAAGAAAAGAATGCAGGGAGAACATGTCCTAGCACGACTGAATATTGTTCGAACTGCCAACTCACTCTCTCCCATCCACTTAGCCAGAAGTTCAGGGCCCTAAATGATCACCATAAATAATATTGTAATTAGTAAGAGTTAGATTGAATAGTGAATACGTAAGGAATAACACTAGGAAAACCAGAGAGTTTGAGAAAAGAAAGATACCTTAACGTGGATGAAATTTGCCCCTGCTTCATTCACTACAGCCTTCGCAATTGAAGTTTTACCACAACCTGGAGGCCCATAAAGCAAAAATCCTTGCTCAAAACCTACACCAAATTCCTGAAGAAAACAAGCGTATAGCAAAAAGAAATTATTTACCAACATTGTGTGTACCGCATAAATAAGTGCTAGGAAAAACTGTTAAGACAACGTTAGCATCGTACAAAACCGGCAACATAACCTATGTTTAGATAGGTTATCTACTAAAATGTAAAATTTCAATGTTGAATTATTAAAGATACTTGATAAGCTAATGCTGAATCGAACAAGGATGAAATTGAGTATATTCATTTACTTAAAGTTTCTATATCCCTTGCCACTGCCTAGAGTGTAAATGTGGACTTGTACAAACCCGTTCGTCAACAAATATATTCCTACAAACTTTGTACCCAAATCCGCTCACGCAGCTGAGAATTTACTGAGCAATATCACAATTTCTCTTGATTTCTGGAAGCACAACAAACTCTTTGGCGATGGGATTACAAACACAATATGATGGTAGTGCAAAAGAGCTTCCATAAAGACATAACAACCCATTACATGAACCAACAAAGCTAACATCATCCCCAATTGGAGAGGTAAAATTAAACCTCCTAATTCTCTGATTCTTAAAGTAATAAAATTTTACATTCTAAGAAAAAGCAATAAAACTCGATAACTTACCAGAACCATCAGCAAAAAGGTAATTAAGACGATGGTGCATCCAACGGGATGATGGATGATGAGAAACGAGATTATTCCAATTTGTGCATACTGATTTGCAATTAACAACCGATAAACGAGTTAACTTGAAATAATCCCATCAAAACCACTCCCTTATAGTTGAAGAAAAAACAACGATTATTCACAGAGGGTATTTAGAAATCTAGAGCTTAAGAAATAGAGACTGAACTGAAAACTTTTGAGTTTACAGAGATTAAAGGTGAGAAATGAATCGTTTTTAGAGAGGCTGGGTGTTTACAACTTTACATACCCCTCTTATCCAAACGCCCAGCCTCCCTAAAACCGATTCATTTCTCACCTTTATTCTCTGTAAGCTCAAAAGTCTTCAATTCAATCTCTATTACTTAAACCCTAGGTTTCTAAACCATCCTTCATGAATAATCATTATTTCTTCTTCAACTACAAGGGAGTGGTTTTGATGGATTACTTGAAGTTATTACCGGAAGAGATCACATTTAGACATATTATTTCTTGAGCCTTAAAACTGCAGATCATGATATTCGTCTCCCTACTGTTGTCTTATTTCAATTTTCATATCCTTCCATAGCCTATCAACTACGGATCTTGTTATTTTATATTTGACAGGGAGGAGGGAAAATGCAATAAAAGAAATAATCACTCCAAGAAACAGAAAGTACATCAATTAGTTTGGCACCACAAAGATCAAACTCACTTCCATGAATCTTGAAATAACAGTATCATCACCAAAAGCTCTTCATATAACCTTCTTCTTCAATTGTCATCTACAATGATGGCATAAGCACTACGATCACTAAACAACTCTGCATAACAACGATTAACGTCAATCATTAAGTAAACACATAAATATCTCTTTATACGCTACATATCAAAGGCAATTAACAAACAAATGTTTTCACACAACAAAGTAACGAAACATCTAACGTGACGTATAACAATCCATATTCAGAAAAATGAGTTCATAATTAAAAAAACATCCTAGAGCAAGAAACAGCTCAAACAGCTCTTCACTGTCCAGCAATACTACCACATTCCCAACATGACCTAATTTTGTCCGCCTCTAAAATATAAATATCAGCAATTTCTTTCTTGTTGCTCTACAAGCACATATCCGTGAGTTGAATAAAACAGTGACAGTTGAATAAACCGAGACCACACCACAGATATCACCCACAAACACAAGCAATAAATGTTTATGACAGTCTCGTATTAAATGTTCAGTCAGTAGTTAACTTATTGCTAACAAAATGGAAGAGCAATGATTCTAAACAAAGCACCACAGTAAAAAATTTCCCTTAAGCCCCCCACTCTTGCATCCGTGTCTAAAATCGGTGTAAAATCCATGAAACACAGAATGGATTGCACTCATGAAACTACAATTTCAAACAATGGCCCAAAAATTTGAGTGTCGGATAAACTACGAGACTACGGCTGAAACACCATACTCACATCAATCAAAGATACAATCATGTCAAGATGCACAGATTTGAAACTATGTGTTTCTATAATTTTAGCAATTTGCAAAACCCAGAATCACTACTCTTGTTACCTAACAGAAAGAGGCTACAAGCTTTCAGAAAAATTTATGATTCCTCTCTAGCCTAGCATAGAAAGAAGGTACATTATATTCAAATGACATCAGAAGTTGTTAACTTGATAATTTTGGATCCATCTAACCTGTACTTGATGCGCTTTCAAACAATCTTAGTAGGATATACAACATCCTCAAGCATGGCATCGTGCACAGCAGTAAGAGTACGGCTACGAGGACGTTGAACTGTAGCGCCCTTCTTTGGGATCTCACTATTCTTCGGGTGGCAATCATGATCACATCCTACAAAAAGTAGTAATACAGAATCACATGAGTTAAGAGTGATTTCAAAACTGCAAACTGCCAGCGATGAATGGATTAAGATAAATGAAAACAAAGCAAGCTGGCAGTACAGGAAATAAGACATGGATGTAGAGATAATCATTACGAAAAGAATACACTCAACATTTATTGTACGGGAGCGACCATTGTTGGAATATTAAGATAAGATACAAACAGCAAACAACTATAAAGAAGGTTAGTATATTTGAGTGTTCAAGTCTACCTAATGCTGATCTTCCATCAGCTCGTGTAACAACAGCCATTCAAACCTTCATATTCACAGAAAAAACAACATCAGCAACAACATTTCCCAACTCATTTTACACTTCCAGTTCCAGATACATGTCAATCAACTATAACTCAATCAAGGGACAATATATCTACTAAATGACACCCTAATACTAAAATCAGCTATTTAGACTCGGTTAACATATGCACTAGTGTTTCCTGATCATCCTCTAAATCGTTACTTGTCATACAGAAATCAACGTTGACCTATACAAAGTAGCAAGAGCTACCACACAAAGGAATATGTTCTTATCTTTTACTCACCGATTCCCATATCATTCTTCATTCAAAAAAACAAAGGTACTAAATCATATTCACATTAGAAAGGCATGTGTATTAGCTCAGAAACCTTAATGATCTGAACCACAAACTGAAGAGACCGGAAAATGGATCTAAGAAAACTCTTGATAAAATAGAGGTACTAAATTCATACCCACATAATTTCATTCTTCATAATCAACATAAGAAAGCAAAGAAACTCATAATTCAATTAGGAATAAGGAACCCTAATAAATTTCCCTAAACCAAATTAAGAAAACATGCAATTTCATTCTTCATAATCAACATTATAAAAGCAAAGAAACTCCTAATTCAATTACAAATAAGGAACCCTAATTAAATTTCCCTAAACCAAATTAAGAAAACATGCAATCATGGTAATTACGACATACCCAAGTTATGAATTCAAATAATGAAATCAATCAACAACACCTTGATCAAATAACTAAGTAGCTAACCAATTGAATTAGGGCGGATAATTCTTTTAAAACAAAATCAGTAAGGAAGATACCTAAATTGACAAACCCCAAAGATTGAGTTTAGCTGAAACTCTTGTGTTTGGAGTGAAAGAAGATACTCGATGGAAATGGTTACTTGCAGTACGGTGCGGTGAAGTATGAAGAAGAACGACGAGTTTGTGAGGAAAATGAAAATGAATTTTTTTAGAAGATGACTTGTACAAAAGACCAAAAGACTTAAAAGCTGCACAACGGTCGGGTTGGGTCGGGTTTTTACCCTACCCACAACCACACCGTATATGTCTGTTTTTGAAGTGGGATTGCGAATTAGAGCAACCGTAGCGTTGTTCTCGAAAAGACATACTAACAAAGCGTATTCTTGGGTGACTTTGTATTCTTGGGTGCCAAAAGTTATTTTTATTGCCAAAATGCCATATTGTCAAATGAAGTTTCTTAGGTGCCAAAAGCTTTTTGGGAATTCTCAAATATAGCATCAGGCTATTATAAAATCCACCGAACGTTTAAATGCATTAGACGTTATTTTTAATTTCGTTTTGAAACTATAACGTATTTATAAACCCGTCTAGTGTAAACGGTTATTAAAACTGCGTCTAACGAAATACTTTTTAAAATAGTGTCTACCACCGGATGTGATTTAAAACGGCGTGATTTTGTCACGTAATTTAAATTTGCGTCTGCTCAGATGTATTTCTAGACTTCGCTCAACTTAAACGCGATTTACAATAACGTGACATTGAAACATAATTTAAGTTTAAGTTGTTTGAGACGTAATTATTTATTACGTTTAAGTTAGACGTGAACTTAAACACTGTTTCAGCTCAAAAATGCATAACGTCATTCTAAATCGCAGAGGATAAATTTATGTGGAGCATGTGCTAGTACGTTCATCTTTTTGATGTGATATTAAATTTCTTGCCACTACATACAAGTGTGTACCTTCACGATCCATCAATTATTATTGCAGTCGTGGATCCTTCATTATTTACGGTTATAGGAGTTCAGACAAGCAGTATAACCAGGGGTGCCACATTTTTCTATAACACTGTCAAAAGGTAAAGAGTGCTTCTTTCTTATCAATCTTTTTTTTTTTTTTTTTGATAAGAGGAATTTTATTGAATTAAATATGTTTAAGGTCGTCCATAAGACGACTTTGAACATTAGTATCAAAACCAACAAAGTTCTCAAAATGAGTAGAAGATAATCTAGTTGTTCTGGCAAGTAAATCTGCCACCTGGTTATCTTCACGAGGTATAGAAATAAAAACACAAAAATAAAACTTTGAGATCAAATATTGTATCTCTTTTATTAAGTTCTTGTTTTCCCATTGTGTGTTTGAACTGGAGCCATTGATGGATTCGATAACTAAACTTGCATAAGATTCTATCTGGATCTTTGAATAGTTTTTCCTTAACGCCCAGAATAAGGCATCTCGCACTGCCATGCACTCAACAGCCTCTGCATTCAATGATCCATTTCAACTGCTCCCTTTGGTTCCAAGACAAGTACCTAGATGATCACGAATAACAGCACCAATTCCATATTTATTAGTTTCATAATCAAAGGAGCCATCAACATTAAATTTAAGAGTGCCTAGTGGCGGTGCTTTCCAGTTAGAGATCAAACTCTTGGTGCATAAAGTGGAATTATTCAAGCTAGTGATGTGGTATGAATGCATATGAGAAGCTAGATGATATGTGATTTTATGCACAGAGGATATTTGGGTTTAGTGTAACTCCCTGAAAAACAACATCACATCTATCTTTCCAGAGGATCCAAATTGTGATCATATATAGGTATAGCGTCTATTCATCTGTGCCAGGAGCCGTAGCAGAAAACCAACTTATGACCCATCCAGAGACAGTGTTAAAGGTTCCAGAAATCATGTCTATATTGACTTCAAGTCTCTTCCAAACTTCTTTAGCATGCCTCGCAAAGTGGAATATAATATGTTCTATATCTTCTTCAAAAGTGACTACGTATATCACAATGGGTGTCTAAAGAAGTATTGAATTGGGCCCTTTTAGTCTTTGTGTTGTTAATACCCCTAATACACTTCCAAGAGAAAAATTTGATCCTTTGAGCAGCAGCACATTTCCACATTTTCCTCCAAACTATAGTGTAAATATGAGCACCATTAATCTGAGTAGCACCACTAACCTTAGTTAAGAGATTATAAGTACTCTTGACTGTAAACTTCCCATCTTTAGAAGGTGGCCACAACATTGTGTCTTCCTTACTTGTATCAATAAAAGAGTTTGAATCTTGGTTGAAGTATCGAAGATCAAACAATTTGTTGAGAAGCTCAACATTCCAAGCATTAGTGTCGGTGATAAAGCTCATACACTTCTTCATAGAATCAATAGATCACTGCTTTGGAATAGGTGGATGAGATAAGCCGTGGATCCATCTATCCTTCCAAATTTTGGTTTTCTTCCCATTGTTGATTTCCATGAAAAAGTTATCCTTAACAATCTGTAAACCTTTGGTTATGCCATTCCAGGTGTAAGAGCAGTTAGAAGTAGAGATTTGTTGATGAAGAAGATCACCACTTTTGAAATATTTTCCTCAAAGAACCTGTGCCATAAGACTATTGTAATCTGAACATATTCTCCAAGCTAGCTTAGTGATAAGAGCCAAGTTTAATTTTTCCAGATCTCTAAAGCCAAGGCCACCAAAATCTTTAGACTTGCAAATACGATCCGAGTAACTCGGGTTGGAACCTCTATTGTTGTTGTACCCCAAAAAAATTTCCTTTCCGTAGTGGTTAGTTGTTGTAACAGATTATTAGGCAACTTAAAAGTTCCCATTTGGTAAACCGATACCGAGTTTAATACGTGTTTTACCATGGTGCCTATGCCTGCTTGAGAGAGAGTGGAGCTTGACTAAGAGGAGAATCTGTATTCAAAACTTTCCTTGATTGATTTGAAAGCCTCTTGCTTAGAATGACCCAGAAGTAATGGAGATCCTAAGTATCTCTCTTTAGAGTTCATTATCTTGACTCCCAATAATTGTCTTAGGACTTCAGCGACTTCTGAATTTGTTTTTTTACTGAAATGCACAGCTAACTTATCAAAATTTATAACTTGTCCAGACTGTGTGCTGAAACTGTGAAGTAGCTTAAAAAGATTGTTAGCAGAAGTATGATTTGCTTGAGTAAAGATCAAGCAATCATCTGCAAAAAGCAGATGATTAATGGCTAGTGAAATGTTAGCCACTTTAATACTAATAATTGACTTGGTTTGCATTGCGTGAGAAAGTTGTCTTGATAAGTATTCCATTGCAAGAATGAAAAGATAAGGTGACAAAGGGTCACCTTGTCTTATGCCTCTTGTTGGCTGGAATTCTTCACAAGGTGAACCATTCAGTAATACTGATAAGGAAGTAGTACTGATGCATTGAAAAATCAAATCACAAAAATCATATGAGAAGCAAAAAGAGTGACGAACTTTAAGCAAGAATGACCACTCCAATCTGTCAAAAGCCTTTGACATATCTAGTTTCAAAGCCATCCAACCTGTTTCTCCTCTTTTCTTCTTCATGGAATGTATAATTTCCTGAGCAATCACAGTGTTATCACTTATTAATCTGCCTGACACATAAGCAACTTGAAATGGAGAGATAATCTTTTCCATTAAGGGTTTCATTCTATTAACAATGACTTTAGAAATTATCTTGTAAGAAGTATTGCACAAACCAATGGGTCTGAAGTCAGCTGCACTTGTTGCCTTTTTCTTCTTAGGAATTAGATAAATATAGGTCTTGTTAATTTGCTTGAGTAAATACTTACTTTCAAAAAATCTTCTTACCATTAGGCAGACATCTTCACCCACTATATCCCACTGGCTTTTATAGAATCCACTTGGAAACCCTCCTCGACCAGTGTGCACTCCCGTTTTCCATGCTTTTTAGAGTATTGTGAATCTCTTCATTAGAAGGAATTCTCGGTAAGAGACAAGTTATCTTCATCGAAATAATGGAAGGAAGAACATTGTATAAAGTGTCTTCTATAATGGGATGGATAGAAGTACTTATACTCTTAAAGTGCATGGTAAGGTGACTTGAAATCTCTTTCCTGCTCTGAAGCTAATTATTCTCATAATCTTGTATAGAATCAATATTATTTCTGCTCTTTTCTGCTATTGACTCTAGTATGGAAATATTTGTTGTTGTTGTCCATTTCTTTTATGAAATTGTCTCTTGACTTTTGCTGATAAAATTCACCTTTGATCTTGTGCCACTTGCTTAGGTCATGGTTTAACTTACTTATTTCTTCCTTGTTTCCTTGAATAGAAGGATTCTCCTGAAGTACTTTTAATTCTTCTTGTAACTTGTCAACATTCTGATTAATGTTGCCAAACTGTTATTTGTTCCAGAGATAAAGTTTCTTTCTAGTGATATGTTGTTTACTAACCAATTGATAAGCAGGTGAACCACTAACATAGGAATTCCAAGCATTAGCAATAACAGTTTTACAAGAAGAATCATTAAGCCAAGTTAGAAAGAATTTGAAAGGTTTCCAACAACTAGGCATTGTGGCATCGGCAACAAACATGATAGGACTATGGTCACTTCCAACTTGATTAAGATGGTAGAGTTTACTATTAGGAAAATTAAGATTCCAATCTACATTTCCTAAAGCCAAGTCTATTCTAGAGTGTTTAGTTCCAACCCCCATGTTGCTATTGGTCCAAGTGTAATTTTTACCAACATATCCTAAATCTTGTAAACCACAAGTAGCTATGATGTTATTAACTAAACCATCAGCAGAAATAGAGGGGCTAGTATCACAGTCAAGTAGGTGAAAGTTCAAATCTCCCATTAAGACCCATGGCTTATTAATGTCATTACTGATAGCATGGATGTGATTCCATTGATTTTTCTTCCTTGTATAATTAGAGTAACCATACATACAAGTGAGCATGAATTCGGGTTTACTTAAATCGACACCAACAGAGACATTGAACATATTATTAGAAGTATCAACAATGTTACAAGTGAAACCATCTTTCCGGACGAACTAAACCTCCGGAGAGACCATGTGGCTCGATATAAGCACTTATTGAGATAATGATACTTGTTTTAGGAGAGGAAAGCATTTGGCAATGTTCGGTTGGTCTCACAAAGAAAAATTATATCGGGGTTTTGAGCACGAATAATGTCACTCAAGTGGTTTCTAGTATCCGAGCTCTTAAAACCTTGAACATTCCGATGAGACTATTTTCATATTATCTATCAAAGAAGTGAAATAACAAAGCGAAATTGATTTAATCACGAGCGAGACTTAATTGTAAACCAACATTGCATGGAAAATTAAATGCATGATACGTGAATGCATGAGAATGATCAAAGTAATGATTGAAAGTCAAAATGCGGTGTGAATATTAAATGAGTATGAGTAAAGTATGAGATATTTAGAAAAATTAAAAGATTTGGACAAAACTATTTGCAAAGATGAAATTACGTTAATTTTAGTTTTATAACTAGAGTTTTTGAGAGAAAGAGATACCTGATCCCTCTTTTGAGTCTGCATTATGAGATTATCTCCATTTGTGAACTGGTGAGTATTCATGGAGGTTTGAACTGGATTCAGCATAGTACTTTGAGTAGAATTTTCACCGGGCCGGAGGAATCTTAGTAGTGATTTCACCCACCCCTATGACGTTTTCCTAATCTACTATCATCACCGAGAGGAAGTTGCTTGACATTAATGACAGTACTAAAATTGAAAACATCGCCATCCTTTGGAGGAATAAAGCTGGTGGACTTGACAAACTTCTTTGGGTTCTTCTTGACTACTGGAGCTTTAGATGAAGATAACTCAGGACTCTGAACTTCAGAATTAATAATTTTCCGAATGATATTCATCTTGCCAACAAAGTAGGGTTTATCCTGCGCCTTTTTCAGAAAGTTAGCAGCAGCATTGCAAGCATCCTTGGAGTGATTAATAATGTAGCATTCAGTGCAAATTCCTTTTGGTTGACGTTCAAAGAAATATTGTTGCCATTTGGTGACACCAGCATTGGTTGAGCATTTCACACCTCTTCTCATGGGCATGGACAGTCAACATTGACACAAACTTTGTGGGGTAACCTCCTATGGGAATAGCATCTTTAGGTTCAATTGCTATAACCTCACCCGCTACCCGAGCAATTTTTGTAACGAGGTAACATTCATATGTTACGCACAAAAACTTGAGTTGAAGCCAGAAGAGTTGGAAACCCCAATGCTTTCCAGTGTAGATCACTCCTGGAATATAATCGTGCACCACAAGAAGATGTTTATTTAAGCCCCATGGTATTTCATCAATAACTTTATTCAGGAGCTCCCATTGATTGAATTTAAAAATAAATGTATTTGGCTCAACCTCAATAATCTTTAGATTTTCCAAAGTTAGAAAAGGCCAAGTAAAAATAATCCTTTCTCCACAAAGATCATAACCCATTCTCGCCTTCAATAATCACTTTACCAATAGCACGGCTTCCCATTTGTCCTCAATTTCATGTTATTTATTGCTTCCCTCGATAACTTCAATTTCTTTGACATCACCTAAGTCTAGAGCTGCCTTCTCAAACTTATTGACTAAATCAGAAACCTGACTTGAGCCTCCTTTCTCCATCTCGAGCAAACCGCCTTATTGTAAACCAAGGAAATATGAAAAACTTGTGTAGAATAATTTGGATTTTTGTAATCATGAGATATGATAATGGTTTTGATATGACCACTATTAGGGTTTACGGAAGGAAGATAAGCGCAATTATAGCTATGAAATAACCGAGAATAATCTTTATTCTATAAGAAAGGTAATGAGACTTGCTTAAGACTCTCTCTAATTTGAGAAACATCATATATCAAGATATTGATAATAGAGTAAGATAAGGAAAGTTATTAACTGCGACAAATTGACAAGACTGTTTTTGAATTTGAATTTGCTAGAATTGCTTGAATGGCCGGATAACCATCTAGTTGAGTTAACTGAGTTGAAACCGAGTTGAAAATTCTCCATGAAAGTACTATTAGCAAAATCTCTGAGTCCAGTCCTTTGTAAACCTGTAAGCAAAAGCTTGCATATATACTCAGCAAAAGCTATGATCACAAAAGCAAAAGCAGCAAAAGCCATTAGATAATAATCAAGAAGCAGCCACCAAAAGAGGAATCATGAAAAGATTAAGCTTCCATAAAGATGAAGGAAAATCCAAAGCTAATGTAAGAAATAACTTTAAAAAGATTAGAAAACAATGCAGAAAATGATGAGATTTAAGTTTAGAACATCTAGAAAGAAAATTATGTGGCACTGGCAGTATATTTCATAAGCAATTGAACCATTCCAGCCAAAGACATGTAAGAGTTAAAGCAACTTTTTGGTTGACACTGCCTAGCAAATGAATATTATTTTCAGCCAAAGACAGTATATTCTCTTATCAATCTACAAACACATAAATTTTATTTTCTTTTAAATTTTTTTTTTTTTGTCAATAAATTATGCACTTTAACCTCAAATCATGGTTGACACTGCCTAGCAAATGATGAAGCGAGCGCGCCCATTTTAACTCTTTAGCAGTTTACGTAATACCAAATTCTTGTAAAGGTGAACTGAAATCATAAGTCGAATGTCCGTTTGACCAAAAGCAGTTATTAAAAATGTCCAATACACGGACGTGATTGTAAACAGCGTCTCCATTAGACGCAATTGTAAAATGTGTTTTGATGAACACAGTTAATAAAGCCGTTCAGGTACCATACGAAATCTTTAATGACGTCCTAATGTAAACAAAATTTATAATTACGTTTCGCTGTAAACGCTTTTATAAGCCACGTTTGAGGCAAACGTAGTATCCGATGACGTTTATTGTTAGACGCATATTTAAACTACGTTGGTGGGTAGGATTTTCTGCACCATTGCGTCACACAACAAAATTTCCAAATAAAAAGCCATATGGGATAGCAATTTGGGAATATAGAACCTCAAAACTAAAGTTGCTCTTAGGAAACGCGTTAAGGATCGGGTCGGTTATAAACTGCCCGTTGATTTTTCGGGTCGGCCAAGTTGGTGATCGGTTTACCGATCATTATTAAACAACCAAGGTAATGTTTGTATTGAAACGATAGAAAAACTTCGTAGATGTTGCATCCGTAAGTCCAGAACATAATATGATTTAACTCAATTCAATTAAAACAAAGCATATAAGATTTTGTAACTGAAATTAATAAAATTCAAAATTAAACTTAACCCCACTCATCACGATATCTAAATTTCTCAAATTCAACCCAATATTGAAAATCCCCAAATTTTCCACAAACATATGAAATCCATTTTAATTTTATGAAATAATATAACAGATCTATTATTGTTACCAACCCTTACTTATACAAATCCTTTGAAGTTTCAACTGAATTCAACAACACTTACATAAGATGAAGATGTTAATCGACTACGAGAAGAAAGTAGTTGTTGCATGTTGCTGGTGGTGATGTGTACGAGATAATGGAAGATGTAGAACTCAATGGAAAAAGAAGATGGAAGAAAATCTTTTTCCCTCTGTTTGAGACAAATCGTGAACGGAAATGTTATTCCGCTCCCCCTTCTCCTCCCTGTCTGATGTGGCAGATGGCTTGTACAAAGTCTTTAAAATCACGTCATTTTTTCAGTGACGTCTTCAATCTCTATATTCTTCTTTTTACCTTTCCTCTCTCTACAGTCTACAATCTACATCTTCTGGTTCTTCCCAAACAAGTATAGAAGGAAATGATTAAAATTGATGAATAATTTCTTGAACCCATTTCTCAAAAAGGGATTAGGTTCGATTATTGATGTTTTTTACGGTTTTGTTGGTGGAGGTGCATGTTTCTAACACTTGAAGAGGATCTCACCGATAGAGATCAATAGAAATTATTGAAGAACATGTTTTTGATGCTTTATTAATCCTTTAACTTCAAAAACATAATTTTAAATTGAAAAATAAGAATTAACCTCTCCATCCATAATCACATCTATGTATTTCTATTCTCTTCTCAAAAACAAAAACAATATTGGTGTTGGTTTGAGCGTTTGATGGTAGTAAGTATGTAGATGGAGTTGGTAGTGATGGTTGAATGTGCTTCTAGTGGTGGATTTTTTTGTTCTCGATTCCGGTAGTGTAGGTGATTATTTTGGTGCAGATGAATTTCTTTTTCAATAA
Organism: Papaver armeniacum; assembly: GCA_023531295.1. Classification (NCBI taxonomy): domain Eukaryota; kingdom Viridiplantae; phylum Streptophyta; class Magnoliopsida; order Ranunculales; family Papaveraceae; genus Papaver; species Papaver armeniacum. Next base: position 129,266 of record JAJJWW010007688.1, on the reverse strand, counting down.
AATTTAAGATAAGCTTTGGCCTTTTAGGGTTGAAATTATTATTTTTTTTAAAAGGTTTTTTATGTGGTTTCAATTATGATTTTCTATAATGAGTTAGTAGTGAGAAATCTTGATTTTGTAGGTAGTGGAAAAAAAATCTTAATTTTCTTGGCTTACCGGGTGAAATTTCTGAAGAAGTAATGATTTTCTTATCGACTTACTAACACTCATGTTATGTAATACCAAAGGTACGATGGCAACACCGTATTTTTATGAGGATCCAGTGTTAATTTGGAAGGAGGGATTTTTTGTTTTTCTTTCTTTGAATCAGTTGTAAGCAAATAAGAATTATATATGACGAATGGAAATTAGGGAGAAGAGTGCAGTTAAAACGAAGAAATGATATGAATGTATATAGAGAAACAAACTGAAGTGGTGGAGAAATTGGAAGGACGGCGTGGTTTAGACTTTTGTTTACAGCTCACCCGCCACATCAGACAGGGGGGGGAGGAGGGAGGAGAAAAGGGTGCATGTGTAGCACTGCTTGGTCGAACTCGCAAGCGTTGCTATCTCGAGCTTGTTTGTCAAGTTTAGTTTCCAACACTATAAGTCTTGATTTCTAGTCTACTTATAGCTTAGTCTGGGATTAGGATAGAAAGTGTAGTTGAGCTTTAGACTTCACGGCGTTAATCAATTGAAGACGAAGAACTACTAAGGGGAGCTTATGGAACTTCATCACCAAAAGGTATGTGGAGACTTGAACTCATCTATCACTCAAAAGTCTATCTACTCTATATCCTGTTTGAGACAAAAGTCGTATAAACTTCGATTATACACATTTGATATTTCGAGCTGAGTTTAACTCGCTTACATATTTCTCGAAATATGTGTTGGTAAGCTTTCGCTTTAACCAAGTTCATCTTAAATTCTTGACGAAAGTCAAAAGATGATCATGTGAAAATTGCACAGTAACATCTTACATGATTTGTGTGAGACAGGCATTTGATGTAGACTCGAAATATTTCATATTGATCACTCGATCACTTAAAAATTGCTTTGAAGCTAATAGTTTGTGTGAGACTGATATTCCCATCTTCTAAGAATGTTTCAATGATTGAATTGGGAGTTTAGAACAATAACCGTAATTGGATATAACACGGTATGCGTACTTGTATGCTAACTGTTGCAAGTTTTCCAAGTCCGGGAACCATAGTTTGCATACCCATGCGTATGCGTCTTGGTTGGTTTAGTGGAGGTCCGGGAACTCGGTATGCATACCCGTGCATCTGCGTCTTGGCATGAGCTCAAAGTTCCGAGATTTAAGCTGAGTTTGGAAGGTATGCGTACATGTTCGCATCTTTGGCGAACAACTTAGTCGAACCACTTAAGTATGCGTTATTCGGTCGCATACTTGAGTAGGTTATGTTCTAAAATCGGTTTGTTCATGAACTAATACAGTTATATAATATGGAATGCAATCTTTTGCAAACCATGGCTATAATGTTCATGAATTGATTCGAGTGAATCAAAATCGATTTTGCTTCAATTGTGTCTTGTATACTTCTATGAGAATATAAACAATTGAACAACTCTAAAGCTAGTTTCATTTGAGTCATTTGAACTAGTTGTGATTGAGATGAATAAGGTTGATATGAAAGTGTTCATATGGATAACTTTGGTTAACTATTGTTGAGCCAACAAGGTGTACACGTTTAGGTACGGTTCCCCATATCTAAATGAAGTCACTTTTCATTTGTGTGTAACAAGCTAAGTTCGAACTAACGGTTGAAAGATATTAGCTTGAGTCTAATCAGGTTTTCATCTAACGGTGAATATTGAATGTTTTGTTACCAAGGTAACATTGATTGCAAACCCTAATTTGAATACTATATAAGGGAGAACTCTAGCAACTGGGAAACCTAATCCCCACACCTCATGTGTGATACTAGTTGCGACTAGAGTCGATTCTCCTTTAACCTAGGTTTTTCTAAAATCGTTATAGGATAATGACTTGAAGACTTCATGGGGGTTGTAAAGCCAGATCTAGCTATTTTCTCTGTAGTTGTGTGTACTGAACTTGTTGTTTTCTATCGTGTTGAGTACTATCTTCTCTAAGATTTGCTCGAGATTTATTCTCCAAAAGGCAAGATAAAAAGTAGTCACAAACATCTTCGTCACATCGTTTGTGATTCCACAATATCTTGTTTCGATACCATACGATTAAGATGATTGTGAGATGATTGATATTATTAGGCTATTCTTCGGGAATATAAGTCTGATATATCAATTGGTTCCTGTTCACCTTGATCTATCAAAAGACGGAACAAAACTCATAGGTATTTTTGTGGGAGACAGATTTTATCTATTCAATAGACTTTTATGTGTGATACATATTGGTTTATCAAGTCTTTGACTTTAGGTCATAGCAACTCTTCGTTGTGGGTGAGATTAGCTAAGGGAATCAAGTGCGTAAAGTCCTGCTAGGATTCAGAGACGTAAGGAGCGCAACTGTACCTTGATCAGTGTGAGATTGGTTAGGGCTCAACTACATTCCAGAGCGAAGTTAACTTGTAGTAGGCTAGAGTATGTATCGGCTTAATACAGTGTGGTGTTCAAATATGGACTAGGTTCCGGGGTTTTTCTGCATTTGGGGTTTCCTTGTTAACAAAATTTATGGTCTCTGTGTTATTTCTTTTCCGCATTATATTTTCTATATAATTGAAATATCACAGGTTGTGCGTAGTTCAATCAATTAGATAATCCAACCTTTAGTTGTTGATATAAATTGATTGACACTTGAACACGTGGTCTTTGGCAATCAGATTCAAGTTGTTTCACATAATAATCAGGCTCGCGGATTTCTATTTGTTTGATTTTATGATTACATTTTGAAACAGAGATACAAGTCTTGTATATATTTCCATTGATTGAGTCTAACTGTCTATTTGATTCTCTTGGAATTATATTGGAGTTTGTTCATACAGATTGCCTAAACGAAATATTGGGGTGAGGTTGTTAGACCTCCACTTTTTCAGTTTGTGTATATAGGTTTTAAACTGATGAATAATTACAATTACAGTTCTAGGGTCATCACCTTCGATATTTTTATAACCGAACGATTTTTCATATGCAAGTAGAGATAATGAAAAATCGTTAAGGTATATGATGCAGGAGATAACTGAAAAACGCGGGGGTAAAACAACCACACCCAATATTTCGTTTGGAAATCTGTATGGACTAAACTCCAATATAATTTCGAGAGCACCAAATTAAAAGTAAGACTCAATCAAGAAAGATATCAAAGAGCTTTATCTCTTTCTCAATACAATTAGTAAATCAACTAGATAAAAATCCGTGAGATTGATTAATATGGGAATAACTCGGATGGTACCAAAGACTAATATTCGAGTGTCAATCAAGTTCTATCCAACAAATAAGGTCAGATTTATCAACTATGATTGAACTAAGCAAAACCTGTGGTATTTCAATTATATAAACAAATATATATATAATGCGGAAAAGAAATAACACAGACACTAGAAATTTTGTTAACGAGGAAACCGCAAATGCAGAAAAACCCCAGGATCTAGTCCAGATTTGGAAACCATACTGTATTAAGCCGCTACAGACTCTAGCCTACTACAAGTTAACTTCGGACTGGAATGTAGTTAATCCCTTACCAAGTATCACACCGATTAAGGTACAATCGCGTTCCTTACGCCTATTGAATCCCACCAAGACTCTATGCACGCGATTTCCTTAGCTGATCTCACCCACAACTAAGAATTACTATGACCCAAAGTCGAAGACTTATAAACAAATATGTGTCACACAGATAAGTCTATTATGGTTGTCGTTTCCGTCTTAAGATAAATCAAGGTGAACGGGAAACTCAACTAATAATCCGGTCTTATACTCCTGAAGAGCATCCTAGAAATATTAGTCACCTCACAATAACCTAACTGATTAACAAAAGAAGTTATTGCCGAATCACAAAGAGTCTGAGACGAAGAATTGTTATGATTACTTTTTATATCTTACATATCGGAGATAAATCTCGAGAAAATCTTATAGAATATTAAACTCAATACGATAGAAAAATTAAGATCAGAATACGCAACTATAGAGAAAATAGTTGGATCTGGCTTCACGAATCCCAAATGAAGTCTTCAAGTCGTTAACCTAATAATGGTTTCGGAAAACCCTAGGTTAATGGAGAATCGACTATAATTTGCAACTAGGACACGCGAGAGTGTCGGGATTAGGTTTCCCAGATGCTAGAGTTCTCCATTATATAGTCTTTCAAATCAGGGTTCCTTACAATCAAAGCTAAGATATCTTAGTAACAAAGAAATTGATATTCACCATTAGATGAACTCTTGATTTAAGATTCAAGCTAAGTCTTCATATAAAATAAGCAATCAATCTCCACCATTATATGGTATTAACTTGATACACACAAATGAAATATACCTATATTTAGATATGGATGAACCGTAGCTAAATGTGTATCAACGTTGGCTCAATAACAGTTAACCGAAGTTATGCATATGAACACTTATAGTTTAGCCATATTAATCTAGCTAACACTTCTAGATCAAATATGATGATCAATCAATCATGATAGATAATCAAATGAATCTAAATGTGCTTTAAGAGAGTTGTTCAAATGTTCACTATCTCATAGAAATGTCCATGAACAATTTGAAACATATTCGGTTTGGTTTGTAGTTGTACAAAGTACTTATACAAGAACCAATTTGATGAACATAATGCCACGGTTCTCAAAACAAGCTCGCATACCTTATTTCATTAAAGTTCCAGGGACTTTAGTTCGCAAACTGAGTTCACAAACGAACCTGAATTCATGAGTATGAAAAGTCATACTTATCGATTTTAGAACCTGACCACTTTGTTTGCAAACAAAGTACGCGAACCACAATTCCGGTCCTTTGACAGTTAAACCCGTTCGCAAACATTGTTCACAAACAAGAGTTCCGGACCTGAACTAGCACTTTACAGTTGGCATACAAGATATGCATATTGTGTTATATCCAGACATTGGTAGTAGTTCTAATACTCTCATTTAATCATTGAAAATCCTTGGAAGACAACAACAATAATTTTATACATACCACTAGCTTCAAGTAATTTTCAAGTGATTAATCGATCAATACGACACTTCGCAAGTTAAAATTAAATAATTGTCTCACACAAATTATGTAAAATGTTCAAGGTAATTTTCACATGATCATCCTGACTTAATATTTAGTTTCCAACAAATAAATTATTTATAACTAAACTCGTCAAGTAGATGATGAACATAGCTAAAGTTAAAAAGCTTCCAACACGTATTTCGAGAAATATATAAACGAGATAAACTCGACATGAAATTTCAAATGTGTATAATGTAAAAGTCTATGTAGTTATACGACTTAGTTTCATTAGAAGATATAATATAATAGACTTCTGAGTGATAGATAAATTTTAGTATCCACATACCTTTTGTTGATGAAGTTCCTTCAAGCTCTTCAGTAGATCTTCTTCTTCAATTGGTGAACGTCGTGAAGTCTAATGCTCAACTACACACTTCTATCCTAATCCGAGACATAACACTATAAGTAGACTAGAAATCAAGTATATAGTTTTGATCAACTAAACTTGACAAACAAGATTGAAATAACAACGATTGCGAGTTCGACCGAGCACTGCTCTAACACAACCAATAATCTCTGTTAGATGAAAAACTTGACTTGAGATTAACATAACAAAATATACACTCTGGTCAGGATTAATCTTAACCAAACTTTGTATAATGACTTGTTCATGAAAAGTTAGCCGAAAACCAGCCAAACAAATGATAACCTTAACCATTTTTATATAAAACTTTAATACTTTAGTCTTGATTCACAACCATATGTTATAATATGATCAAGTATGCCTAGGTAGCGTTTTTAGAGAGTTGTTCAAATAATGCCAATTATCTCATAGAAATAATTCTGATGCATCTGAAAATATTCAACACGGTAAGTATGTGTACCTGGTGTGTATACCGTATTCCTTTTCGTGAGTATTTTTGTCATAGTAGATGTATTGGGTTGACAAAAACGGGTTCAGGAGTCAACAGATCTTTTCCGGTTTGCATACTTGGTATTGTTAGAGCATTGCTTGGACGAACTCATAAGTGTTGTTATATCAAGCTTGTTGTCAAATTTAGTTGTCAAAACTATATCTTGATTTCTAGTCTACAATTAGTTAAGTCTCGGTCTAGGATAGTGGAGTTGAGAATTGAGCCATTCGTCATTTGCGTTCTACGATTTGAAGGCGAAGATCAACCGGGCTTTTGGAAAACTTCATTAACAAAGGTAAGTGAAGAGTGAATCAACTATTTCTCAAGTTATATTCACTTTTCTATCTTGAGACGATTGTAGCATAACTAATTAGACTAAGCTTGCATAAACAAGAATTTCGAGTCGAGAACTAATTATTTAGTTTACGAATTTCTCGAAATATAATGACTAAGCTTAATGAACATTTGTTCTAACTTGATCAAATTCGGTGGAGAACAATTTATTATTCTGAATCAAATCATGATTCAAGTTCGTCATTCGAAAATAGCCTGAAACAGTGATAAGTGTCATTGTTGTTACTCAGGAATGTTTCAAATTGATTTAGAGAAATATATAACTATATATTCGGAATGTGTCTGAAGTCGTATTACATGTATTTGAACACGGATCGGAGTAGCTATATTTATATTGACTCTCAGATTTGTGTGATATTCCCATATGAATAATACATTGTTTTCCTTCTTTATTTTGCTTATTTTCTTCATTAAACTACATATCTTCAAATATTCTTTAATTATTAATATCTTGCACATAATCTCAACACTTCCACACATGATATGGCACACTTCTACACACTCTGTGGCTTGCTTACCACACTCCCATATCCAAATGATTGCCCAATAATTCTTCATGTTTCCTTTTGGGCCTAGCAGACTTCATTTACTTCTTTTTACGAGTAAAATTCCACATTTTGGTCCATCGAGCTTTATTTTCCAAAAATACCTATAAATACACAAAATAGAAAAATGAGCACAAAATCGAGTCCTAACATTACAAACAATTGAGGAAAAATAGACACATAAATGCGTCTATCAGCCACCATAAGGCATCTTTATCCAAAACTTATAACCCGGTGTCGTCCCATTTCGTCATTTGATATTAGAAACCAAATCCTTGAACTTAATTTTTTTTTTTTAGATCTACTTCGAGAATCATTATCATATAGAGTTGCTTTTCCTCAACAAGTTTAGCGGCCATTTTGGTTCTTGCATATTCTATTTGGGTGAGTTTAAGCTCGTCGGTTTCATAGAAATGTCCTCATTGTTCAGATGAAAGAGAGTTGCCTCCAGAATGGATCGATATCTTCAAGCGGGATGATCTCTTTGTACCCACCAAGATTATGCTTACACAAGAGCCCGAGTCACGTCTCGGTCGTACAATTACACTTCATCACTTTTCTCTCATCCGCTTGGTCTCTAAATTTTTTAAGTTCAACCATCATATGGGTTATTTCCCACCATGATACATGGTAGGCTACACCCCGCAGAAATCGTTGTTGTCTATATATGTCATCAAAAATCGGTCTTTACGTTTTTCCATTTGAGGCACTATCTTGGTTAGATCATTCTCGGCATGCTCATGAATAAATTCATGTACCGTAACTACTCCACCCTTATTATCTTCCAGGATAGCTTTCATCCGTCCATGTGACTTTTGACAGTCCGGATTTTAGGACTTCCATTGGACACAGATTCGTCCAAAACCATTCTAATAAATGAAAATATAAACTAAAATGAATTTTCATTAAATCAAATGTAAAATTACTTTTGAAATTACAAAACTACAAAATAATTACATAATTAAAAGTACACAATTGAAACAAACGAACACCTCGAGAAAAATTAAAACGTGATACCAAAATCCCCGTGATATATAATAATTTCTTGTGAGGTAGTGCTTCGTCGTTCTCTGTGGAAAGGGAGGAAAAAGGTGGGCAAACCACGACCTAGTAGGAAGTTTCCAAAAATAATAGAGTGCGTCAAAAATCAAATAAATGCAGCAGACACAATAAATAAACCATGCATAAAAATTCGTAATAATACGTACGCCATTCTCAACCACAAAAAATTAACATTTTCTCACTCAGAATATTCAAACTCAAATTCTAGATCCTTAATCTAGTTGTCAGGGTTGTTCTGGATACCTCCCAACCACTCTGAAGAACGGCCTTTCAAGAGAATGCGAGTTGTCCCAGACTTTCTGATAGCTCAACAATTTTCTTTTCTTTTCATTCTTTTTTTCAACCGTTAGATCGAACTTATCTTGTCACACACAAATGAAAAATGACTTCATTTAGATATGGAAAACCGTACCTAAACGTGTACACCTTGTTGGCTCAACAATAGTTCCAAAATTTCTTCTCTTTCCAAATTTCCAAAATTTCTTAATCAATGTAAAACCCATTCAACTCGTCAAATTAACTTTCACAAACCAAATCTCAATTACATTCATTAGTAATATAATGCATCAAATCTATTTTGACACCCCGAAACTCGGTGTATATATGCATCAATATAATTTCCATATCGAGAAAAAACATTACTACCTAGATTAGATGTTAAGATAAAAATCTAGAATAACTTAGCAATAATGGTTAATAATCAATACATAAAATTCATAAATAAATCAATTTACACACACACAAAAAAAACATAATATATAAATTTAAAACAAACATCGCAATTATTAATATGAAAATAAAAAAGTAATCAATATAATTTTAATGCTAAAATACGTTTTGATTTTGATATTAGGTAGAAACCCCAACCTTTTTTAGCAATTCTCAAACTCTTGAATCAATCCAAATCCAAACAAGGTATGCACAATTTCAAGAAGAAGAAGGATTAATAGCTTAGGTTTCCTTTTTGCTTTTATAAAAGATAAAGAGAAAAAGAAGAAGGAGAGAGATGATAATGATGGATCAAAAGTGTTTTGGGTTTCGTGGTAGAAGACAAAAGAAAAAAAAGTTAAAGAAGAAGAAAGTGACATCTCACTTTTTGATTTTTAGGTTTCTTTTACCTATACACTTATTTTTCTTAATAAAACCTAGCTTACTTTTAATCACCGCTCAAGTTTTGATAAGGGATATATTACATAGATAAATACACCCTACTATTTAGCTACATGCACCCCAGACATATATATTATTAATAACAATTGATAGATGCAACGATCCTAGCAACAACATATATACACGTACACTGATAATCACTACGTAATTAAAATGTATAATTAGTATTTTATTTTGCAATCATAAATATTCTCAAAATGAAATATTTTTTTCCCTTATAAATTAAGTAATAATTAAAATTCAAATAAAACAATATGGATGGGTTTAAGGCGCAAAAATCGTATTAAGAAAATTATAGGGTTTTACAAGACTACTCTGCAATACTTGTAGACTCATTTCTGTAGTGCTTATATCTATTGGTCCATGCATACACAAACTTCTCCTTCCAAGGATTCAACCATGAAGATAGGAGATAATTGACCACCTTCTTATGATTCGTGCTCCAATCATCAATAAACTTCTGCAAGTTAGCATAGTACTTTATCTCAGTCTTCAAATGAGCCAAATGGACCCAATCTTTCAGAAAATCCTTCAATTGTTCCCATCGTCATCATATATTTCCTTCGCTTTCCATTTCTCTTCCACTCGTTCCTCTTAGGAAAGTTGACTTTAGACGCTTGTGTTATTCCTTAGAACATTGATTACCCTTCTTAGGCTTGATTTTTTGGATATGATTCTTGCAATTTGAAAAAATATTGGTTTGAATGTGCCATGTGTAAATAAAATATTGTGCAAGTGGAAAAACACGCTCAATGGCACCCATCAATTCTTTATCCCTATTTGTAATTATAACTTGTGGTGTTTTTTCCCCGCGGTAAATCAACCTCAATTGTTGCAACTCCCAAATGTGATTTCCTATTTTTCCAGGAAACACCAAGTCACAATGAATGATTGTTTATCCAAAGTATGACTAACCACGTTCAACATCGGCATGTTATACATGCTGGTCTTGTAGGTACAATCTATCAACAAAACCTGGTAAAAACACTAAGCCAATTCCACCATCCTCGGATGCGCAAGAAAATATAAGTCACTTTCTTGTCTGGACCCACCCTTGTTTGCATCGCGTAGTCATGTTTTTCTTTTAACCACTCTGATTGTTGCATTATTAATCTACCATCCCATTATGTTCTTTTGATTATTGCTTTGGACGCGTAGATTGTAGAAACGATGTACAAGCTATTCCTATCTTCTGTCCTTATTGCGTTTAGTATCTTAAGGGGCCTACATCGATCCCTTCATCTTCCTGACTGTATCCATTTATGTGGTTTCAACTTGGCAAAGGCGGGGGTATCCAAGTAGACTTAGGGGTGGAGCATGGTTGTGACGACCATCTGAATACTACGCAATCTCAAAGAGCAGTTTCATGATGCCTTCTGAAAACAATCTTGGAGAAAACAGTATGGTATACATTTAATATTGAAAACAATCTTAGGGGTGGAGCGGTTACGTAGACCCTCGTCGTCTTCATCTCATACTTTTAATATTCTTAATTTTCCTTTGTGACTTTCACCCTTGCTTCGCGCTCTGCCCTCTCTAGCATATCGGCTCAAACCTATTTAAATTGACGTGAGGGTTTTGAACCACTACACACATCTTCTCTTTTACCTTGGAGATAGTCCATTCTTTAGCCTCATCTTTAGTTTTCCATGTAAAATTACATAATCATGAGAACACTAGTCAAACAATTTCAAAAACATTTTTCAATTTAAACAAGGTTAACGTACCAACTCAGTCATATAGTGGTGGGAGGTATCTGGGACCATCGTAGACACGGGTTTAGGTTGAGAGCTGAGATATGCCACCACCTAAAAAAAAAATGTTTCATTAAATGGACTACAATGTTAAAGATGTCCAATTGACGAGACTCATAGTAAAACTCAAATTTGGTTTTCCCAGGGATAGAGTCCTTAATGTTTGTGTGAGCGATATGATGACTCCATTTTCCTGAAACCACTGTTTATTATCTCCTTCCGTAGAATCATGGTTGATTTTAGCGAGCGGGCCCTTTTTGACCCATGAAGACAACTTGTATTCTTGTCACGACTCATAAAAAACACTCATTTTCTACTTTTCATTAGAGTTGTCACTTGATTGTTTGAGCACAGTGACGATTCCATTTAATTGAAGTATCAAGTTATTTTTTTCATTTGAAAAAGTCGTCATCGATAATATTAGCATAATGACGGCTCTTTTAACAAAATTGACGACATTATAAATACAATTGACTACTCTTAAAGTCGTTATGGTATACATTCCAAACATGATGACTGTGAAAACAGTTAATGCGAATGTTGAAATTCATCATTATATTTGGCTCTCCTAGTTTCTTTAAAAAAAAAAAAACTAGTTGTTGGGTCATTCAAAGCTATAAAAGGAGACATGTACCTTTCAAACTCATTCACAAATCACTTTCCATATTCCAAACTCATTCAGCCATCACTTTCAAACAACAAAAATGGCTACTCCATTCAATAACTAGGAAGATGTTGCAATTTTTAGAGTGTGTATTACAGTCACGAAGCACCACTATAAGAGAAAACAGTACGTATGTCAGTATTAGCCACGACCAAACCGGAGATCCATACCTTAACATGGATCAAATATTCAATGCTTGGTGGAAACTTGTGTTAGAGCATTGCTCGGTCGAATTCGCAAGCGTTGCTATCTCAAGCTTGTTGTCAAATTTAGTTGATCAAAACTATATCTTAATTTCTAGTCTACTTATATATATGTCTCGGATTAGGATAGAAAGGTGTGTAGTTGAGCATTAGACTTCCGCGGTGTTCACCATTTGAAGAAGAAGCTCTACTGAAGACTTTGAGGGAACTTCGACGACAAAAGGTACGTGGAGACTAAAACTTATCTGTCACTCAGAAGTCTATTCAATTATGTCTACTAATGAGACTAAGTCGTATAAATATATAGAGTTTATGTTATACACAGTGAAATTTCGAGTCGAGTTAATCTCGTTAATATAATTCTTGAAATATGAGTTTAAAGCTTATATTTTTTCATCATCTACTTGACAACTTTAGTTATGAGAAACTAAATATTAAGTCTTGTGAAAATTACCTTGAACATCTTATATGATCCGTGTGAGACAATCATTCGACGTTAACTCGGGATGTATCATATTGATCAAATATTCATTTGAAAATTACTTGAAGCTAGTGGTATGTGTAAAATTACCATTGTGGTTCTTCTAAGGATGTTTCAAATCGATTATCGAGAGATTTAAAACTACTACCAAAGTCTGGATACAACATAGTATATACAATATATGTGTCACCAGTATCGAAGTTGTAAATACTAGTTGGGTCCCGAACTCTTGTTTCAGAAACAGTGTTTGCGAACGTTTATTTATATGGGTGCGGAACTGTAGTTTGCGAACTGGAAAACTAGGTTAGGTCCGAAATGGTAGTTCGCGAACTTATTTTGTGAACTCGGTGGTTAGGTTCTAAAATTGGCAAGTGAAAAAACGTGGGTCTAATAACCACACCCAATATTTCGTTTAGGCAATCTGTATGGACAAACTCCAATATAATTTCCAAGAGAATCAACTAGACAGTTTAGACTCAATCAATGAAATATATCCAAGAATTATATCTCTGTTTCTCAATGTAATCAGCAAATCAAAATGAGATAGAATCCGTGAGCTTTGATTATTATGAGAAACAACTTGAACTGATCAAGACTAATGTTCAAGTGTCAATCAATTTATATCAAAAACCAAAGGTTGTATTATCTAATTGATTGAACTACACACAACTTTGTGATATTTCAATTATATAGAAAATATAATGCGAGAAAAGAAATAACAGACACCATAAATTTTGTTAACGAGGAAACTTAAATGCGGAAAAACCCCGGGACCTAGTCCAGTTGGAACACCACACTATATTAAGACGCTACGGACACTAGCCTACATAAGTTGACTTGAATCAAATGTAGTTTAGCCCAACCAATCACACACTAATCAAGGTACGATCGCGTTCCTTCGCCTCCGAATACCAAACAGGACTCTACGCACTTGAACCCCTTAGCTGATCTCACCCACAACTAAGAGTTGCTACGACCCAAAGTCGAAGAATTGATAAACAAATCTGTCTCACACAGAAAAGTCTATGGAATAGATAAATCTATCTCCCAAAGAAATACCTCTGAGTTTTGTGCCGTATTTTGATAAATCAAGGTGAACATGAACCAATTGATACACCAGACTTATATTCCCAAAGAACAGCCTAGTAATATCAATCACCTCATAATAATCTTAATCGTATGGTAGCGAAATAAGATATTGTGAAATCACAAACGATGAGACGAAGATGTTTGTGACTACTTTTTATCTTGCCTATCGGAGATTAAATATCGAGTAAATATTAGAGAAGATAGTACTCAATACGATATAACACATCAAACAAAGCATTCAATATTCACCGTTAGATGAAAACCTAATAATGTTGTTTTTATGTTGTTGTAGAAAGTGGTAAGAAAGATGACGTTCTCTCGAACTTGTGAAGGATTTTTTAGACTTAAATTCAAAAAAAAATTAGAAAACTCACTGAAAATTATAGCAAACTCTGACAAAGATGTTATCAGTTTTAAAAGAACACTGAGGCTAAGATTCCACTATTTTTCCAAGTTCAAAGCGATTTAACCCAATATTTATATTCATGCAATTTTCTCGTTCAATTTGATTTTAAGCTATTGCAACAAGTAGAGTCTCAAAATAACAAGTGTAAATCCGAAGCATAGAACATCAAAAACCTAGGTCCAAGTATGCTCTATCAAAAGAAATCACAATTGTTTAACAAAAATCATTCAAACAATTATCGATCAAGGCAAAATAATCATAAAAATAATTGCAATAAATAGATAAATAAGAATATACCACTTCTTGTTGGAAAAAATAGCTTCCTCTATCGCCTCAAAGAATGGGGTTTAGCTCCTCATATTAACCACTTGCTCAGAATACATGTTTGTTGCTCCAAAGTTGATTAAAAGAAGAGAAACAATAAAATGCAGAACTGCATTACGCAGCATTTGTATAGGCATTACAAACCAACTGCATTACAAGGTGAAAGCTATTCACAGAATCTGTTATGAGCACCTTGTAGAATCAAGTAAATACTAAGACCGACTAAACAACTGTCTTTGAGGGTCTATTGTTCTTCAGCTTCTTCTTCTTCTTCTGCTGGTGTATCTTTCTCTGCAACTCGACTGAATCTTCTCTGTTAAGTTCTAAACTTCCCCTAAAGTGTACGTACCCCCTATTTACTCACCACCAACCTATATATAGCCCACAGGTTCGAAATATCTCGACTAAATCTCGAGAATATCTCTTTTTTTTTTTAGCGACAAGTCCGAATTTTCTTCTCTGCCAATCTTCTTACGCTGATTCCACAATGTAAAATCCTTCCTAAATTACTCCAACTTCTATATTTGATAGCTACGAATCATATCAAGCCATATCTTCCAAAAATCTTCCAAATTTATCCCAAAAGAAACCCGTAACTTTTCTCTCCCCTGTTTCGCTCCAACACGATCATGCGGCCCAAGTTGATCGATCCAAACTCTTATACCGGGCATGTTAGGCTCTAACAGTCCCAGTCCACCAAAATCCCACGATTGAATCTCTAAATCCATTTGAAAAATCCAACTCCAAATGTTTTCATTGCTGCCATTTTTCCCGCCAATTTTTGATATTTGAATTGTTGAAGATGGGGCGCCCCCTATCCATAGTAGGGGTGCCTTTAGCATCTGCCTTGGGGTGTCCTGAGGGTTCCCCTTAGTAATTTGGGTACCCCTTATCCGTAGTGAGGGTCCGAATAGTAGATGTCCTCCGGGCGCAACTTTTTGAGCCGATTTTTCCAAAAATGTTTATTGGCCAAAAATACCTACACACACATAAAACACCATAAGTACAAAAATAAGCACTATCAATATAAAGAATCGAGAAAAATTAGACACAAAAATGTGTCTATCAAATACCCCCAAACCTATTATTTTCTAGTCCTCGTGCAAAAATAAAATAAAATCCTAACTCACTGTCGCAGGCATCGTCGATTGCATTTAGCGTATGCAATAAGCCTTTAAACCCCTAGGTGGCCCTAGTGGCCGAGTTATAGTCTCGGGAGGGTTTACAAGAGATATACTCACAAAACTTTTACTCCAGACCCTAACTATTTATGCAGAACCTTGGAAAGCACTAAAGAATCTCCTTGGTTGGCATACTTATTGACTACAGGAGGAAGTACCCTGATGCGAAATTCCAATTGTTGTACACGAGTCTGCACTCAAGCATACTAAAATTCATATATAAGTCACAAAGCTCTACTCAGATAGTTTTTTGGACATCATAACCTTAGTCAACCAATCACATGGATAGATTAAGAGATGGATATATAAAAACATAGATGGTTTTGATGTTGACTAAGGTTATTGGTGTTTCTCATATCTCGATGAAGGCCTCTTTGCCAAAATGAACCTATCATAATGGATGAGATACTAGTCGACTAATACCAACACACCGGAATATACAAGGGAACCAGTGGTCGATAATCCTAACTCTAGGTCAACACAACTGGCATATACAAGGGTTCCAGTGGTCGAATTTATTGAATTTATTCCGGTTGGTCTGATGGTGTGGTCTCAACTTTTTTTTTTTTTTTTTTGGTATCTCAATCACTCTATTTCACCCTAGCATTGGTAACAACTTGAATCGTGAGCCCCACCTAATCACTTAGACAAACATATTTTAAAGAAAACAAAATAAAAATAAAGTGAAAAGGATTCAACGAGATATGGTGAAAACTACCATGTTTTTTTCTTTAATTCTAACACCGAGCTCTGTGCTTTTATGAATAGACTCTTTAGATGTTTCCATCTAATCGGTTGGTTCCTCAACTCCTACAACCAAAATGCTTCCATCCACTTAGATTGGTTAGTGCCATCCTTAATAAGCATAAATTTCTAGGCTCTGGAGTTTATCAATGCAACTAAAATGTTTCTCCCATACCCCCAAACTTAAATCTAACATTGTCCTCAATGTTCTAAAGATAAAATTAAAAGCATGAACAAGGAGAAACTGTTACCATTTGAAGTAAAAGAGTTAAGGAAAGATATTACCGTGTCGCATGAATATTGGGTTACCTCCCAAGAAGTGCTAAGTTTAACGTCTTCATCCAGACATTACGTACCCATAAAATGGCTAATTACCCTTTCAAATCGTATATCAATAGTCGAAACAACTGTGGATCATCAAAATCAATTAAAGCGCCACAATTATGAGACAACCTGCACCAAATCGAGAAAAATGAGCAGACAAAGCACATCCTCATCCAAGGTTTCTGCAAGACAAGCCGGGTTTTTATGTGGTGCCCACTTGGGCTTCATATGAGTGTCTTGATAAACGGATTTACCCAAATAACGAGTCTCAAATAGTTGGATTTCCCCTGGATAGTATCGGGAGGATCGGGTTGTGGAGTCGGAAAGAGACTCGGGTAATACCTCGGACACACTAGGCTCGAGTCCCAAGTTAGGGACTTCAAATAGGGATACTTGACGATTACTACCCCCAAACTTAGAATTTTCGGTGTCTCTAGATAGACTAGTCACAATATTCCTAATTTCTAGACCATTAGGTTCTGAAAAAGGTCAATTGCTTTCTCTAATTTATAATCGGTGGTTCATCCTCTAAATGCATCCGAGGCACACAAACTATAGGACTTATATGTTTCATATCCTCTATGGGCAACCCTAAAGTTTCCTTATTGTCTTGAAGTACGGTCCACCGGCCTACTCTCATGATCACTATCCAAATCGGAAGCTATAGGCAAAATCTCGATGGGCCTAAAAATGCATAATTAGGGTCCAACTTAGGAGGATCTCTAGGCTCTTAGAAACAAGGGCTTAAGGTAGATTCGGTAGCTAGTAATGGTTCGAACCTAGCTTTCCATTTATCAGTATCTAACATAGGAATAGAATCCAACAGAGCATTTACTTGTTCAATGTTGCTATCATCGTCAAAATCCATGCTAAAATGGGCTAGACAACTCTCTAATGGATCTTCCAATATGATGTTTGGTAATGACTCTGAACTAAGGTTCCTATCATGTTCACCTCTTTAATGCACGTGTCATCTAGCTCAGAATGTAGCTTATTGACATTAAAAATATTCAACTCAATAGTCATATTACCAAAAGATAGATTCATAATACCATTTCGAAGTTTATGATCGCATTAGACGTAGCTAAAAATGGGCGACCTAAAATCACGGTATCTCGGTTCTGCAGGTCGGGACAGGTTGGGTATCTAAGACCACGAAATCCATAGGATAAATAAACTTGTCGACCTCAATAAGAACATCCTCTATCACACCACGAGGAATTTTAACGGACCTATCGGCTAACTTGCAGTGTTATCTTGGTAGGTTTCAATTCACCAAGTCCTAGTTGTAAGTACACATGGTACGGCGGTAAGTTCACACTAGCTCCTAAGTCAAGTAAAGCTTTATCTACCCGATGTTTTCCTATCGTGCAAGCAATGGTAGGGGCACACTGGTCTTTATATTTAGGAGTTGTGTTGTTACTCAATGATCGAACTTACATGACTAGCTAAAAAGGCTTTTTAGGGACACTAAGCTTGCGCTTTCACGTACACATATCCTTAAGGAATTTGGCATAAGCATGGAAGTTGCCTAATTGCTTCTAGTAACGGAAGGTTTATGGTAACTTTCTTAAAAACCTCCATTATGTCATTAAAGTTGGATTGATTCTTTGTTGGTACTAATAGGCATTTGGGGAAATGGGGCTCTAGGCATAAAATAAGGCCTCTCGGAATCGAATCGGCATCATCGGAGATTTTATCAGGTCCCTCGGCTATGGATGGTCTGAGGGTGAACTACAATATGCTCACTATCGGGCATGGTTACCCGATTGTCTACTACTCTGCCACTCCTAAGGGTTCTAATTGAATTCAAGCGATGTGATGGTTTTTCGCCTACTTCATGAACTCCTCTAGGGTTTGTTTGTGTTTGACTAGGGAACCTTCCGTTATCTCTTTCACTTAAAGTCTTAGCTATTTGACCTATTTGAAGTTCTAACTTAGCAAGAGTCGAGCATTAGTTTGAAAGTTACGCTTGGTTTCTGTTCAAAACTAACTTGGCTTTTTATTAACATTTCTGGCTCTGTGCTAACATATCCACGGCTCTTTCTTAATATACTAAGAGATTCCTCTAGGCTAGTCATTTTATTCTTTGAAGGGTTACAAACCCAACTTGACTGAGAGAGTTCTTATTATAACCAAAACCCGGGAACATTCGAATTACTAAGCTGACCTTGACTCGGCCCTTAGACCACGAAAGGTTCGGATGGTTTTTCCAACCAAGATTATAGGTTTACGAATATGGGTCAAATTTCTGACGGTTGTCGAATCTAGTGTTATTATACAGAGCATTGGGCTTGCTCTTCATTATTATGGCCTTCCCAAAAAGGCTCCAATCTACCACTAGTGTGACCCACTTCTAAAGCTTCTAACCTTTTCGCTATTGCGGCAATTTTGGCATCTGATTCAAAGCCTCCTTCTAGCCTATTAACGTTTCCTCTTCCTAGAAGAATTGTTTTCTTGGGTTCCCTACTATTTTCCCATTGTTGGGTCTTTTCGGCGATTTCATGCAAATATGTCATCGCCTCATCAATTTGTTTGGTTTTCAAACCCACTGTACACATAGATTCTCTTTGGTTGTAGTGGAATAATCTAAACCCTCATAAAGGATCGAACTAACCTAACCTTTTCTAGACCATGATGAGGACATTGGGATAATAAATCATTGAACCTTTCCAAATACCTATACAAAGATTCTCCCTCCTGTTGAGAAAACGTGCAAATTTGCGTCCTAATAGACGATGTTTTGTGCCTAGGGAAAAACTTGTTCAAAAAGGCAGATGTAAGTTGTTCATATGTTTCAATTGAACCAGAAGCCAAACTATATAGCCACGATTTGGCTTTATCTTTCAAGGAAAAAGGGAATAACCTGAGTTTCAAAGCATCATCATCAAGGTTTCTAATCTTTAGGGTACTACAAATTTCCTCAAAGTCCCTAACATGGAAATAGGGGTTTTCATTTTCTTTCCCTAAGAAGATTGGGAGCAGCTGTAAGGTCCCAGGTTTAAGTTCATAAGTTGCTTCTGTTTCATCTAACCTGATACACGAGGGACGAGTAGTCCTAGTCGGGTTCAACAAAGCTTTCAAAGTTGCCATTTCTGGCACTATCGGAATATCAGGGATTGTCTCCTCAGTAAAAGACGGACGTTCAAAATTGGACTCTTCAAAAATCGGACTTTCTAAATTGAGGTAATCGAGACGCTTAGAACTACTAGGTTTCTCTTTAACAAATCTACCTAGGGCGTCTCTTTTACGTTCCGGCATGCAAACGAATAAGGAAGGGGATTCTATGCAATCACAAAACAAGGCTGACTCAACCAAATCAAACCTATTGATTTCTAGCAAACAAAAAGCATGATGGCTCCACTTAGATTGTTTCTAGACCAACCTTCTAATCCTTCGAAAGGGAATTCGTTACAATTTAAGCAAACCCCTATGGAATCAATCCAAGTCAAAGTAAGTTGAATAGAAGCGAGGGAAGCTCGGTGGAGCTTTGATACCCAAGGCCTCATCGGAATTACAAGGCGGCGCAGTCACGCATTCAACTCACAGAAACCTTCAGGAACTTCGAAGTGTGCTTAAAAGAGTAACCAATATTTTTCGAATGACTTTCCTATTAAGCTCGTTACCCTATCGGTCTCGTTCTAGTAAAAATTTTAAGGCTTAGGTTCACGTAGGTTACGTGTTCCTAAAGCGGGCAAGAAGAGAACGGTGATGAAATCCGAACCCTTATCTTGTATGGCCAGGCCTTGCCCTTTACTAGAAAATTAAAACAACCGTATTCAAGTCCTCGGCATATATGCAAACGAAGGAGTCCAAGTAACTCGCCGACGGGGGGATTCGCGAGTGTTCGGAATCTTACCTCCGTTCCAGACGGGGGATGAATCGGTTGTAGTCGACTCGGGCCACTGACCCCTATGTCAGTGTACGAACCCAAGGTGCAGAGACAATATCGTAATTGTCCTCCTTCTCTGCAAACAATTTATATTTAAGACCACCCTTCTTTAGGGTTTAAAAATAATGTACAGAATGTCCAAATGTCCAAAAAGTCCAAAAATAAAAAGAAAAATTACAAAAATAATTATAAACCCTAATACAGTTTTCGAAAAACCCTAAAAAATAAAAAAAAATAAAAAAAATTCTTTCTCTTTTCCTCGTTTCTTTTCGCTTTGTCTTTGACTCCAAGTCTTTAATTATTCACCAAATCTTTGGCTCGACTTTCTTTTCGATCCGAGATCCAAAACTGTAACCACAAGACAAATACCCAAGAAAACGTAAAATAGAACAAAAGAATAAAAACCTAATAAATAAATAAATAAATCTAAAACCTAACCTAAACACAAGTCCAGCGTCGTGCCCAAAAATTGATGTTGTTTTTAAATTGTTGTAGAAAGTGGTAAGAAAGATGTCGTTCCTCTCGAGACTTGTGAAGGATTTTTAGACTTAAATTCAAAACAAAAATAGAAAACTCACCAAAATTATAGCAAACTCGACAAAGATGTTATCGATTAAAAGAACACTGAGGCTAAGATTCCACTATTTTTCCAAGTTCAAAGCGATTTAACCCAATATTTATATTCATGCAATTTTCTCGTTCAATTTGATTCTAAGCTATTGCAACAAGTAGATTCTCAAAATAACAAGTGTAAATCCGAAGCATAGAACATCAAAAACCTAGGTCCAAGTATGCTCTATCAAAAGAAATCACAATTGTTTAACAAAAAATCATTCAAACAATTATCGATCAAGGCAAAATAATCATAAAAATAATTGCAATAAATAGATAAATAAGAATATACCACTTCTTGTTGGAAAAATAGCTTCCTCTATCGCCTCAACAATGGGGTTTAGCTCCTCATATTAACCACTTGCTCAGAATACATGTTTGTTGCTCCAAAGTTGATTAAAAAGAAGAGAAACAATAAAACAGTTATTTTCAACTGTATAGGCGCTACAAACCAACTCACAAAGGTTAAATTGTTCAGAACTGTTATGAGCATTTAGAACTGTTGTAAATACTAAGACCGACTAAACGACTGTCTTTGAGGGTCTATTGTTCTTCAGCTTCTTCTTCTTCTCCTGCTGGTGTATCTTTCTCTGCAACTCGACTAAATCTTCTCTGTTGAGTTCTAAACTTCCCCTAAAGTGTACGTCCCCCTTATTTGACTCACCACCAACCTATATATAGCCCACAGGTTCGAAATATCTCGACTAAATCTCGAGAATATCTCTTTTTTTCCTTCGGCAGCAAGTCCCGGAATTTTCTTCTCTGCCAATCTTCTTACGAGGTTATAGGCTGTAAAATCCTTCCTAAATTACTCCAACTTCTATATTTGATAGCTATGAATCATATCAACACATATCTTCCAAAAATCTTCCAAATTTACCCAAAAGAAACCCGTAACTTTTCTCTCCCTGTTTCGCTCCAACACGATCATGCAGCCCAAGTTGATCGATCCAAACTCTTGTACCCGGCCCATGTTAGGCTCTAACAGTCCATCCACCAAAATCCCACGATTGAATCTCTAAATCCGCTGAAAAATCCAACTCCAAATCTGTTTCTCTCATTTGCTGCCATTTTTCCACCAATTTTGATATTTGAATTGTTGAAGATGAGGCGCCCCTATCCAGAGTAGGGGTGCCTTTGTGCTGCCTTGGGGTGTCCCGAGGGTTCCCCTTAGTAATTTGGGTACCCCTATCCGTAGTGAGGGTCCGAATAGTAGATGTCCTCCGGCGAACTTTTCGAGCCGATTTTTCCAAAAATGTTTATTGGCCAAAAATACCTACGCACACATAAAACACCATAATAAGTACAAAAATAAGCACTATCAATATAAAGAATCGAGACAAATTAGACACAAAAATGTGTCTATCACCTAATTAGACTCAAGCTATGAAAAGTGACTTCATTTAGATATGGGTAACCATACCTAAACGTTTACACCTTGTTGGCTCAACAATAACCGAAGTTAGCCATATGCACACTTCCATATCAACCTTGTTCATCTTAACACAACTAGTTCAAATGACTCAAATGAAACTATTTATAGAGTTGTTCAATTTTTTATATTCTCATAGAAGTATACAAGACACAATTGAAGCAAAATCGATTTTGATTCGCTCGAATCAATTCATGAACATTATAGCCACGGTTTCCAAAAGATTTCATTCCTTATTTTATAAATGTATTAGTTCATGAACAAACCGATGATTTAAGCATAACCCACTCAAGTATGCAAGCGGGTATGCATACCTAAGTGGCCGGACTTGGTCTTTCGCAAGTATGCTAACGGTACGCATATTTATCGTACACAACCAACCGAACTTTTTTTTTTTTAATTGCCGGACTAGAATTGTTACGCCGGTATGCATACTAAGTTCCCGGACTTCAACTAACAAACCCGTACACATACGGGTATGCATACTATGGTTCCCGGACTTGGAATAACTTGCAACAGTTAACATACATGTACGCATACTGTGCTATATCCAACCATAGTTAATTGCTCTAAACTCCCATTTCAATCATAGAAACATTCTTAGAAGACGACAATAGCTGTCTCAAACAAACTATTAGCTTCAAGAAATTTTCAAGTGATCAAATGATCAATACTGAAACACTCCGGAGTCTACACCAAATGACCTCTCTCACACAAATCATATAAGATGTTACAAGTCGATTTCCACATGATCATCTTTGACTTTCGTCAAGAATATAAGATGAACTTGGTTAAAGCGAAAGCTTACCAACACATATTATTAGAAATATGTAAGTAAGTTAAACTCAAATCGAAATATCAAATGTGTATAATTGAAGTCTATATGATATACGACTTTTGTCTCAAATAGGAGATAAAGTAGAAATAAACTTCAAAGTGATATATGAGTTCAAGTCTCCATATACCTTTTGTTGATAAAGTTCCAGAAGCTCCCCTTAGTAGTTCTTTGTCTTCAATCGATGAACGCCGCACTACACGAAATCAAGGATTTTGTAACAGCCGTTGAGTAACGTCAGTATCTCGTTGAAACTTTGTATGCCGCAAAATCGTTGCAATAATTGGTATCACATCTGAGTTTTGGGAGGGTTGTGGATAATTACCTTCTTATCCACAACTTAAAACGCCAAGTTACATTGTTACCCTCCATTACTACTATTAGCGCCTCTATTACTACTATGAGCTCCCAATTTCATCTCACACTCAAGGGCTACCCGACCTCCCAACGATTAAACTTTTTTCTCCAATATTTTTTCTCATTATAACTCTTCATTTTAATTACCGAAAATCAGAAAACAAAACTAAAATCAACGAAATTAGATTTTCGTTTTAATTTAATTGTGTGAAAATTAAAAGAGAATAAATATGTCGAGAAAAACTGAAAGCCTGAGACATTTCTCCACCCATTTCCCTTTTCCTCCGTCCATTTTACTCAATCGATTAGAGCTTCTAAACATCGATATGCGAGCAGAGAACTTCATTAATAACACGAATCAGTCATTTTATCTGTAATCATCGATGTAACCCTAAATTTAAGTTGAATCGATCTCTCATAGAAGTTTTGCACCGATTCAAATCTTGAAAATGCAAATCGGGTTATCATCATCTAAGGTATTTCATTTATTGGTTTTTCTCTGAATCATTGTTTTTAACATTTGGGGGTTTAATAATTTTACAAATTGGAGGTTAGAAACTATTGGTTTTGAATAATGCAATTTCTGATGGTGTTTATGAACATGTATATCTTTTAGATTTATATGTGATTGTATATTTTAGGTTTATGGTTTTTGTGTTTGTTGGTTGTGATTAAGAAGATTTGTATATGCAATTGTGGATGTTGCAGTACATTGTATTATGTTTTAAGAATATCTCAGTGTACTTTGTAGGTTTAGTTGATAATTAGACTGAGTCAGATATAGTATTTTACTTGTTCGTAGGATGTCACAATTTGCTTATAGGTGTTTATGGGTGAAAATCGTTTCCGCCGATTTCGGTAAATTCGGTAGGTGAGTGAGAAACTAGTTTAAACCCTAAACAAATGTCTTTACGTGAGCACTTTCTAGATTCGAGAGATCAATCTGCAAGTCCGACCTAAACCAAGAAATGGCTGTTCAGGACTTGCTTCGGTCCACAAAGTGGAGGAGAAGGGTTGATTTGGGGAGGGAAGCAAAAGAAAGGTGTTGAGACCCGTAATAATTCAGGAGAGTAGTGTCTCGACTTGTATCGTAAAGTGAAAGCTTCCTGCTTGCAAGAGATGAAAGCTTTTTGGAGAGCTTGCAAAGTTACCTTTCTAAGAGTGTTATATTTTTCTCCGACCGAAACTTGTTATCTCAAAGTGGAAATAGTAAGACCTATTTATACAAGTCGAGGTCGAAACGCACTCTGCCTCATGAAGGAAGAGAGTAAAGGGTGAAATAACGGAGGATGTGGTAACTGGAAGGTGTTTATGGGTGAAAACGTTTTCACCATTATTTCCTCATTTATTTGACCGCTTTATTCCTAGTCACGCTTTCTTAATGTGAGCGTAGTGTACAACATGTCATCTTTGTGGCCAAAACCAAAACCACAAAGCATCCCCAAATTTGTGTTGATGTCTCGAGTGTTGGTAGCACCTTGAGTGCAAGTGGCGCCCGCTAGAGGCGCGTATGACATGTGCCACTGGCATGTGCGGAATGCCTTTGTTGCGGGTTGCACTTGAGTGCAAGTGGCAATGCCAGAGTCAAGTAGTGGCGTGTGTGGCATGTGCCAATAGCATGTGCGGAATGCTTGTTGGTAAGTTGTCGTTGAGTGTAAGTGGCAATGCCAGAGTCGCTAGTGGTGTGTATGGCAAGTGCCAATGGCGTGTGCTAATGCCTTGATGGTAGGTTGCACGGTTTGCAAGTTAGGCTACCAAATGCGTGTTTGGCATGTTTCAATGGAACGCGTGGCCATTAGGGCTATGTCCTGGTAAGAAAAGCTACTGATGCATGTTGGCATGTGCCAATGGCATGCGTGGCCAACTTAGGTTGCGTCCCGGTAGGAAAAGCTACCGGTAGCGTGTTGGCATGTGCCAATGGCATGCGTGGCCAATTTGGGTCGCGCCTGGTAGGAAAAGCTACCAACAGCGTGTTGGCATGTGCCAATGGCATGCGTGGCAAATTTGGGTCGCGCCACTGGAGGAAAAGCTACCGGCGAACGTGTTGGCATGTGCCAATGGCATGCGTGGGCCAATTTGGGTCGCGCCCGGTAAAAAAAGCTACTAGCGAGCGTGTTGGCATGTGCCAATGGCATGCGTGTCAATTTGGCCTAGGTTGCATGGTTTGCAAGCCTAGGTGCTTAGGCGCTACTTTGGCATGGCGCGGCTTAGGCCAAGGTAAGGGTGTTTGGCTTGGCGTGGCGTGGCGTGACCCGGCGTAGCTAGCCAAGGCAGAGCGCGTTTCGCATGGCGCATTAGCTCCTGCAAGGTGTGGCTGGCATGATTTGCCATTGGCACGAGGTGCGGCTAGCATGGTTGGCATGCTTCACGCGCGTTTGGTATGGTCGGCATAATTTTCCATTGGCATAGAGGTGCGGCTAGCTTGGGCTAGGTGTGGTCGGCATGATTTTCCATTGTACGGAGGTGCTGCTAGCATGGTTGGCATGCTTTGGCGCGTTTGGTGTGACTAGCATAGCTAGGGCCAAGGCAGGGTAATTTGGCATGTCGAGGCTAGGTTGGGCTAGGTGTGGCTGGCATGATTTGCCATTGGCACGGAGGTGCGGCTAGCATGGTTGGCATGCTTCGGCGCGTTTGGTATGGTCGGTATAATTTTCCATTGGCATAAGGTGCGGCTAGCTTGGGCTAGGTGTGGCTGGCATGATTTTTCATTGGCACGGAGGTGCTGGCTAGCATGGTTGGCATGCTTGACGCGTTTGGTATGGATGGCATAATTTGCCATTGGCATAGAGTCGGCTAGCTTGGGCTAGGTGTGGTCGGCATGATTTTCCATTGGCACGGAGGTGCGGCTAGCATGGTTGGCATGCTTTGGCGCGTTTGGTGTGACTAGCATAGCTAGGGCCAAGGCAGGGTGCGTTGGCATGGCGCGGCTAGCTTGGGCTAGGTGTGGCTGGCATGATTTGCCATTGGCACAGAGGGGAATTAGGGTTTTGTTCGTTGTAACCCTAATTTGAAAAAATACCCCTATTAATTACCGACTACATGCATTAAATGTTCTAATAAATGTGTTATTGGTGACATTAGGTTATTTGGGGTTTTACGGTTTTACCCTTTGTTTAAAATCCACCATCAACAATAGGATATCTCCATTTGTTTGTAAATGGGTGAATCAATCAATTGTGTATTGAAGTAGTAGCTCTAATGAGAATGCCAACCATTTTCAACAATTTAGATGAAAACCAAAGAGAATCTATTGTTCATAATTTGTTCCCTTTCCCTTGTCTAATTCTAGTTATTTATGAATTCATTGCCAAAGTAGTTTCTTGGGTCAGTGGTCAGAATACATTGTAGATTAGAATTAGATGTGTATATGCCTCCACCAGCACCAAGTAGTTTTGTGGGTCAGTGGAATCATGTAGGTTTCACAGGACTCAATCTTGAGTCAAGTTATTACGGCTTTGATAGATGATCTACAACTTGTTATACCTTTTGTTGATAAACTTAGACTCAGTTATAGTGTTTGGGTGTAGGATATTGTTACCATTAGTGAATCAAGATTGTAGTATGTTTTGAGAAGCAGTTTCTGCACTTTAGATGAAAAGCGGAGAGAATTAAGATTCGTAATATGTTCCCTTACCTTGTACCAGGATTCTAGTTCGGGATAGAATTCAGATAATGCTTTAGTAATAGATCATATAATACATTTCAACACACCACAGTTTAACATACCATTGTTCCTTTCATTAGAAATCACAAAGACATCTCCAGCATATCAAATGTAACCCACAATATTCAAATCAACACAAAAAGAAACCGAAATTGCAATTTCATTAACCAGATTTACAAATACCATCACTATTACAGATCAGACCCTAATTCCTAAGTAGTTCCATTACAATCAAACCCATTCAAAAGATCCACATCAAAACATGACCCAAAAACCTAGTATGTAATTCCCTCAATCATCTGATAGACCAACTATTCATACCAGGAAAAACTGGACTGTTAACCCCCCCTGACACCTTAATTACAAACAAACTAAGACTGTTACCCCCTGCAAACACCTTAAAACTGTTAACACCTTAATACCTTAAAACTGTTAGCAATTACCATCTGCATAACAATATCAAAAAAATCCCATCTGTTCCAAAAAAAAGAAAAACATCGAATAGCAACATATAACCACAAGAAAACCTATGTCAGCAGATTCAGCAATATGAGGAAAATCAGCAATGAGAAAAATGATTAGCAAACTCATACAAGATTTCTTTGAATTTTCACGAAGAAACTCTTAGTTCAATTTCATAAAATCGAAGCTTTCCCATCGAAATCTTGTTGATATTCCAGGGATGATTATTCAGAATCATCACCGCTGTTCTCATTGCTCTGCTGACTGCTATCGTCGTTGATGCCCATCTCATGATCGCTGTAATCATTGCTATACTGACTGCCTGTTTCAGTTGCACTTCCATAACCTCCATCACCTGCATCTTCACTTCCTTCATCATCTTCATTCTCTTCCTCCAAATCTCCAGCCTCAACTGGTTCACCATTCTCATCAACACCATCAATTTTTTCTCCATTAGAATCGACATTCAATATATCATTCTTGGTTCTTGCAAAAAGCCTAGGGATTGCTTTTTCTCGCTAAGAACCTTTATACCATGCATCCTCAATCTTCTTTTTATCTCTTCCTCTTTTGTTTCTCTGTCTCTGATTTCTCTCATCATCATTACTTCTCTCAAAATCATTCTCTTTCTCTTCGAATCACTTGAGGTTGCACTCAAGCGGTCTTTCTCCAAACAAATCTGCTCCTTCTCCCATCATCTCTCTCCTCTATTTCTCTAGCTTTCCTCACATCTCTTGCAGTTCTATTCCTCTTCCATAGTTCATACAATGGAGCATTTTCCTGACGAACTCTTTCGAACTCAATCAGACGATTTCTCTTGTCAATCTCTTGCTCACAGAAAATCCCTCAAATTCTCCAACTCTCTAGTACACGAGTCTTGGCAACTTTCTTGCGAACTTAAAAGGTGTAGAAGGTCTGATTATCTCCGTTAGCATTGTTTCTCCTAGATCACCCATTATCTCTAATCTATGTTTTCTTTTCTTAATTTCCTTACCTAATTTAGGATGATTTTTGTATGTTTTGGAAATTCTCTGTTTAATTTCCTTTTGTAGAGAAGATGAAATTAATAGTCATTTAAGGCATTCGGTGGAACGTCTCGTCCCTTAGCAATTCACGCCTATTCAAAGGCATGCACAACAAGTCCTAAATCCATCATAATAATTCCTGCACACCAACATTGCTAATGGAGTGTACCAAATTAGTGGGGGGTGGGTTCCAAAATCATATAAGAGAAAATTGGTTTTTCCTTGGGTCTGGTATGCCCCCCACTAATTTGGTACACCCCCATTAGCCTAATTGCAGACTCTTCCGATTCTCAATATCTAACAAAACTGCCATTAAGGAGGTTGATAGACAGTTCAACCAAACACTAATTATCATATTTTATTTTTTGGTATACTGCAGAGCCGACACCTGTTGAGAGACATGATGTTGCGCTGGTGTACTGCATCTATATGGCAGTGTTCACACCTGAAATGGCTTAACATTGATGATATTTGTTAGGTGTACAAAAAATGGTCAAACATAATAGGTCATCAATAAGCCAAATAAAATCAGCACACTTGTGTATATTTGGCATAATTATTTGATTTGTTAGTTAGTTAACAGATGGGCCATATCTTGAACTGCAGCATGGTTTGGTTCAGGCATCATTCCATATCTCAATACCTGGTCCCTGAGGCCTGACCAAAAACAAAATAGGTCAAGCAAAATTAAATCAGCATTGTGCCACATAATGCCTAAATTTGAAAGAAAAATAAAAAGGACTAGAGAGTTTCGAACCTCCGACCTCAAACTTACTAAACCTAAAGTGAACCACTGTTCCTCACTACCGTTTTTGAAATTTAATGGACATGTATTAAATTTATATATTTATTATCTTCCTAGTGTGTATTGATGGGCCATATCTTGAACTACAACATGGTTTGACTCAGGCAATATGCCATATCTCAATACCCTGGTCACTGAGTCCTGACCAACAACTAATTAATCAACTAATGTCAAACAAATTAGGTCAAACAAAATAGGTCAAGCAAAATAAAATCAGCACACTTTTGTATAGATGGGCCATATCTTGAACTGCAACATGGTTTGGCTGAGGCATCATGCCATATCTGATATCTCAATACCCTGGTTATCAGTTCATCTAATTCCATTGATTTGACCTGCAGAAAACTTCAGCAACAACAATGAATGAATCAATCAATTCTTTTGTGAAACTTCGATGTAACCGAAAATTTAGGTTTAATCGATCTTTCATAGAAGTATTGACACTGATTCATAATCCAACGTTTTTCTTATTCATTCATTTGGGGGTTTCTTGTAGATTCATCTGCATAAAACTTCGTCAACAACAATGAATCAATCGATTTTTCTATGAACCATCGATTCAAGCCTGGATTTTAGTTTAATCGATATCTCATAGAAGTGTTGATAGTGATTCATAATTTTGGAAATGCAAATCTTAGTGTTGATGGTGGTTTTTAAACAAGGGGTAAAATCGTAAAACCCCATGACCTAGTGTTACCCGCAACACATTAACTAAGAGCATTTAACTCAGTGTAAATAATTAATAGGGGTATTTTTTCAAAATACCGATTAGGTTTTTGACACGTAACCCTAATTCCAAAACCAAGCCGCACATCGCGCACCATGGCAACAATGCCAAACCAAGCCGCACATCAAGCGCACCATGGCAACAATGCCAAACCAAGCCGCACATCAAGCGCACCATGGCAACAATGCCAAACCAAGCCGCACACACTGCGCACCATGGCAACAATGCCAAACCAAGCCTCACACTGCGCACCATGGCAACAATGCCAAACCAAGCGCACACCGCGCACCATGTCAACAATGCCAAACCAAGCCGCACACTGCTGCACCATGGCAACAAAGCCAAACCAAGCCGCACATCGCGCACCATGGCAATAATGCCAAACCAAGCCGCACACCGCGTACCATGACAATAATGCCAAACCAAGCCGCACACTGCGCACCATGGCAGCCGACGCCAAAACCAAACTACATATCGCACTCATTGGCAACCATGCCAAACTAAGCCGAGCTATGCCATTGGCACATGCCAAATATAGCGCCCTAGGCTTGCAAAACGTGCAAATAGGTCAACATGGCCGTACGTGCCATTGACACATGCCAACACGTACCACAAGCCATATTTCCAAGCCGCTATGCCATTGGCGCATGCCAAATGTAGCGCCCTTGGCTTACAAACCATGCAACCTAGGACAAGTCGGCCCACGCATGCCATTGGCACATGCCAACATGCTCGCCGGGTAGCTTTTCCTACCAAGGCCACGGGCCCTAACGGCCACGCATGCCATTGGCATATGCCAACATGCTCGCCGGTAGCTTTTCCTACCAAGGCCAAGGCTCTAACGGCCACGCATGCCATTGGCACATGACAACATGCTCACTGGTAGCTTTTCCTACCAAGGCCAAGGCCCTAATCCGCCACGCATGCCATTGGCACATGCCAACATGCTCGCCGGTAGCTTTTCTTACCAAGGCCACGGCCCTAACGGCCACGCATGCCATTGGCACATGCCAACATGCTCGCTGGTAGCTTTTCTTACCAAGGCCAAGGCCCTAACGGCCACGCATGCCATTGGCACATGCCAACATGCTCGGGTAGCTTTTCTTACCAAGGCCAAGGCCCTAACGGCCACGCATGCCATTGGCACATGCCAACATGCTCGCTGGTAGCTTTTATTACCAAGGCCACGTCCCTAACGGCCACGCATGCCATTGGCTCATGCCAACATGCTCGCTGGTAGCTTTTCTTACTAAGGCCAAGGCCCTAACCGCCACGCATGCCATTGGCACATGCCAACATGCTCGCTGGTAGCTTTTCTTACAAACCCACGGCCCTAACGGCCACGCATGCCATTGGCACATGCCAAACACACACGCCGGGTAGCCTAACTTGCAAACCGTGCAACCTACCACCAAGGCATTACGCACATGCCATTGGCACATGCCAAACACACACGCAGGTAGCCTAACTTGAAAACCGTGCAACCAACCACCAAGGCATTCCGCACAAGCCATTGGCACATGCCACACACGCCACAAGCAAAATGCATTGCCATTTACACTCAACGTACAACCTACCACCAAGGCATTTCGCACATGCCATTGGCACATGCCACGCACGCCACTTGCAGCTCTAGCATTGCCACTTGCACTCAAGGTGCAACCAACGAGATATCAACACAAACTGGGGGATGCTTTCCAGGGTTTTGGTTTGGCGGTCACAAACTTGCAGCGCATACACTACGCTCACATTAAGAAAGCGTGAAAAGGAATAAAGCGGTCAAATAAATGAGGAAATAATGGTGAAAACGTTTTCACCCATTAACACCATGCGGTTACCACCTCCTCCCATTATTTCACCCTTTACTCTCTTCCTTCATGAGGCCAGGGTACGTTTCAATCTCGACTTGTATAAATAGGTCTTACCTATTTCCACCCGGACAACAAGTCTCGGTCGGAGAAATATACTACACTCTTAGAAAGGCAACTTTGCAAGCTCTTCCAAAGCTTTCATCTCTTGCAAGCTTCCCAAGATTTCACTTTCTGATACAAGTCGAGATACTACTCTCCTGGTGTTATTCTGGTCTCAACACCTTTCTTGGCTTCCTCCCCAAATCAACCCTTCTCTTCCACTTTGTGACCGAAACAAGTCCGGAACGGCCATTTCTTGGTTTAGGCCGTACTTGCCTTGATTGATCTCTCGAATCTATAAAGTGCTCACGTGCAGCACATTTGTTTAGGGTTTGAACCATTTTCTCACTCACCTACCAGAATTTACCGAAATCTACGAAACGATTTTTACCCATAAACAATTGGCGACCACAAATGGAGGATTGATCTATCGGTTACAATACCAACTCGACTCCTGATTTCGTTTCCCAACGTCAAATCCCAACATGGTGGAACTCGGGTCCGGAGCGGGTCTGAGAGAACACGAGCACGTAACGCACCCCCAATGTTAGCATCTCTCCCAATAACGTTGTTACGTCACCTACTGACAACAAGAACATCGAATGCACTCCCTCAAGTGTAACACCGCCAATCACCAGGGCCGAGCCGCTGTCTCCTCTAGCGTCTCTGCACAACCCTCTAATCACGCAACAAAAATATCTTTTCGGTGTCGCGCTACCAGTCACCAGGGCTAGAGCCGCCCACAACCCCAAATGCTTCGTCTAGAATGGCGCCTCCGTCCACGACTAAGATCCCAACTACCCCGCCGACGGGACGAGAAACCGGAGGGACAAGAGGAAGTCGCCCTTACGTCACCATCGCTGATCTTGATGGAACGAAAGAGATGCTCGCTGCAGCCCGTACGATATGGTTTCAACACGAAGGAGGTACTCATCTTTCTCAAGACCACGACGAACGACTACCACGTGAGTCGCGCCCTCCGTAGCCATTTAGGAACGTCTCCAACAACCCCGACGCACACCTCGGCGAGCACGCCTCCATGGATGAGGAAACTCGCACTAGAATCCCGTTGGAAAGAAATCAACCACCCAACTTTGTCACGAGAGAAGATTTGGAACAACTCCTCCGCAACCGAATCAAGAATGATGAGTTGGACGTGCATCATCACTCAACCCCCTTACCCATCCGAAATACGAGAATCCCTCTCCCAAGGGGGTACTCTTTTCCTCAATTTACCCCGTACGATGGTACCGGAATGCACGT
The DNA here is from genome assembly GCA_023531295.1 of Papaver armeniacum. Taxonomy (NCBI): domain Eukaryota; kingdom Viridiplantae; phylum Streptophyta; class Magnoliopsida; order Ranunculales; family Papaveraceae; genus Papaver; species Papaver armeniacum. The sequence goes on along the minus strand of JAJJWW010007688.1, from coordinate 95,932 downwards.
GAGCATGTTTCTCGTTTCTGAATCCCTAGGTGAACATGAATATAATCACGTTCTTCGTTTAAGGGAATTCTCAAAATCACTTACTCGAAAGGGCGTATACATGGTACAACAAGATCCCACCGAAAGCAAGATTCCCAACTGGAGTAGCATGGTCACTGCGTTTTACAAGAAATACTTCTTCGTGTCCAACAAGTTACCTTTCTCGGACCTCGGAAGAATGTACCAAATGGGATAACGAACATCCGAATGATTTCGTCAAAAGGTTCAGGTTCAAGCACTCATCGTCCCGACCCAAACGGACCGAGCAACAATTGGTGAACGATGCATCAATGGTATGGTTCCAATCTACAGCGCCCTGCTAGAAAACTTGCGTTTCCAAACATTCTCCGAACTCCATGAAGCCGCGAACGATCTCGCAATAACAAAGACCAGACATTCTTTGAGAAAGAACTAGGGAAAACTCAAGTCGAAGACGCGCGAAACCCGCGGGAGTAGACGCCTCATCAAGAAACAATTTAATGCTGGCTCATCCTCCGTGAACATAAAACGAAAGAGGAAAAGGAAAGCCGCAACTACGAGCCACCACCGAAACGTGAAGCGCCACGCAACGGAACGCTCGCAACGGAAGATCGTCACTAAAACTCCTGTGCAGCATCGTGAGACCTAAGGAAATACCCTTGATTTCCTATTCCCCATCTAGAGGTGATTGACCTCCTAGAAGCACGGGTTCAAGATTATGTCATCGATTGCCACCGCTCGGTGTTATTCACTCAATCGAGGCCGAGATGGTGAACCCCAAATACCGCCATTACCACAGGTTCGTTCACCACCCGACTAGCGATTGCAACAGTTAAAGCATATTTTCAAAGAAAGGATAGAAGCAGGAGAACTCCAACTAGGAGACGAAAGAGTACATCGAGACCCACTACCAATAAGAAATGCGGTTCCTCCGGGGACTCCGTACACGAGAATGTACAATCCATGATGCGACATGTATGCGAAATTCTCTATCTTTCCAAGGTTCAGCGCCAAGATATTTTCGCAGCTCTCAATCGTGTTGTATCCGGCAAACAGCTTTTTCTCTCCTCGGAATCCACGCCAAGGGCCCAAGCTTCCCAAACAAAGGCGAAAGCGGAACGGGACTGCCGACCACGTCCCGTTTAAGAGGTAACGAATTTGACGACACGCTCATCGACACGCCTCCTACCACAACATCATTACTTTCAAGACATCAAGGCGGCGAGATTTACAAAACAAGACGCTACCTATTCCCCTCCGTGATTAAGGACTTGAGAGGAGAAGCTTTGAACGCGCATGGCTACATCAACTTAGAGATCGAGATGGGAGACGCTATAACACATAGCAAATTCCATATTGTCAAAGAACTAGATCACGACGATGATATTGGGACGTTTATGGGTGCTCGACAACAAAGCGAAATTGGATGGGAAATTCCAACAAATCATCCCACTGGTTATCGCATCAACAAACTACTGAAGAAACCGGACATCCGAGAAGACCCGTTGGCGCTAGCTCGTGGTTTTCAAATGCAAGTAAGTCCGACCAAGCAACCTTTTCGCAACCCGTCTTTCCTTCCCCTTTCCGTCATGGGGACTCGGCGCGATTACTGGAACGGACGTTGTCAAGAAATGCAAATGGGAGGTCGGACCATTTGAACACTTTGCAAGAAGCTTGGAAACTTCTATCAAGCCAAAGAAGCCAAGACTCAAACGGTTGCACGACGTCCCAACCCGTTTTCAATTGGAGATGTAGTGGTCAAAGAAAGCACGTTTCAAGTTGGGAAGATGACAGTAAAAATGGGTTTGCCCAGTGAAGGAGAAGACGAGCCGTATCTGGTTGCGGATACCCTTTTGGGAGGATATTGCAAGCTCATCAATGCAGTCACACCTGAAGGTGTGATAATTCACCCGCGATGGCTCAAGGAATCCAATCCATAAAAAAAAAGGGGGGGCTGTACTTCCCATTTACTCCTTTTCCTTTTCAGTATTTCCTTTAGCAATCCCTCTTAGTAGTTGTACTTCCCCAAGATGAATACACCGTTTGTATTTCTCCCTGGGGATTCCCTTCCCGTCAAAAAATAAAAATAAAATATATATACATCTTTTTCCAAGCAAATTCTCCAGATATCAGAGAATTACATCAGATAAACCCAGAAAACCACTGCAGAGCCATCATACCACAACCTCTTTCAAAAATATATATGAAGCAAAATGTTTACTGATGAAGAAGAAGGAAAAGATGAGTTTACCAAAAAAAAAAAAAAAAAAGAGGAGGCATCAGGGGAACTAAGCAAATGAAATTTAAATAACAAAAGGGAGGAACTAGCCCTCGAAGGGTGGAGCACAAGTCCCTTCGGGCAAAGCTATCTTCAAACACTTTCCCCAAAGAATCCTCCGGCAACAAAGGTTCCATTCAACAGTTTTAGCAAAGAAAGAACCTCAACATCCCATCCCGAAACGTACCACAGCAGAGCAGTGTCCTCCCGATGACTATTCCAAAGATACGCCACCATGACCTCTCTACGTATTACCAACAACACCTTTGGTATCAACTTCAAAGGCTATTTCGTTTCCATCATATGCTCCTTCAAAGGTTCTCTCATTGACATTTCAAGAAAGTTCTTCGATTCACCCGCATCAAAATCAAGAATCATGGCGCTCTCCTCCACGCTCACTGAACCCAAGAGAGTCCGAGCATGTACATGTTCTTCGTAGGGATAGATGGAAGGGAGGTCCTTAACAATTTCACTAGCTTCATGGAGCAAGGACTCAATCCAAACCAATGCCTCCTCAAGAGAAAAAAAGATTGATCTGCGCCACCAAAGTCCTTTTCCGAAAAGTTAAAGGCACGGCCATCCCTGGAAGGTCCCATCATACACTGCAAAGAATGGGAAAATGATCAAGTTCCATCCTATCTATACGCATATAAAAGAGGATAACATGAGCGAGAGAAGAAGAAGAAAACATACCGATATGATTTTCTTAGCCCGAATAACCCTAGTCGGGGTGTTTTCGCAAGAGTCAGATCTCGCGCCTTCACTTGGAGAATCTCACTGTTTAGAGGATGATTCGTCTCTAGGCAAAGAGAAACCAACAAGAAGAACCCCTCTCAAACAAGGGAGATGATGCAGTTGCGTTGGGTATGAATACGGAACTTTAAAAGGAAAGGAAGCAATGAGGGACATAACGCTTCCAGTTTTTTGGCATGGACGATGCCCTAATCAAGCCTCGCGTGAAGGAAAGGAAAAATAAGGAAACTTTGCTATCTCAAGAAACTCCTCCTTATTTACATCGGTCACGCCAGCAAGCACGCATGCCTTCCACACCTTGCGCCTGGTCCCACCAGCTAGCACACTCGGTTTCCCAACTCACGCCAACTTCCCAACGTCGCCCAAGCTGCACCTAGCCCCACCAATTGTGCCGACCTCCCGATTTGTGCAAAACTACCGAGGCAAGGATTCCAAATCTTATTTATAAAAGGTCGACAAGCCTCTCAATTCTCTTTACGGTTCTCAGTTGATAGTTTGTCACCATCTTATGCTTACCTCGCAACAAATCCCCCGTTCCGAGCTAAGCGGGGACTTAATGTTGATGGTGGTTTTTAAACAAGAGGTAAAATCGTAAAACCCCATGACCTAGTGTTACCCGCAACACATTAACTAAGAGCATTTAACTCAGGTGTAAATAATTAATAGGGGTATTTTTTCAAAATACCAGTTAGGGTTTTTGACACGTAACCCTAATTCCAAAACCAAGCCGCACACCGCGCACCATGGCAACAATGCCAAACCAAGCCGCACATCGCGCACCATGGCAACAATGCCAAACCAAGCCGCACATCAGCGCACCATGGCAACAATGCCAAACCAAGCCGCACATCACACACCATGGCAACAATGCCAAACCAAGCCTCACACCGCACACCATGGCAACAATGCCAAACCAAGCCGCACAACGCGCACCATGTCAACAATGCCAAACCAAGCGCACACATCGCGCACCATGGCAACAAAGCCAAACCAAGCCGCACAATCGCGCACTGCATGGCAACAATACCAAACCAAGCCGCACAATGCGTACCATGACAATAATGCCAAACCAAGCCGCACATCACAAGCACCATGGCAAATGACGCCAAAACCAAACTACATATCGCACTCATTGGCAACCATGCCAAACTAAGCCAGCTATGCCATTGGCACAGGCCAAATATAGCGCCCTAGGCTTGCAAAACGTGCAACTAGGTCAACATGGCCGTACGTGCCATTGACACATGCCAACACGTACCACAAGCCATATTTCCAAGCCGCTATGCCATTGGCGCATGCCAAATGTAGCGCCCTGGGCTTACAAACCATGCAACCTAGGCCAAGTCGGCCACGCATGCCATTGGCACATGCCAACATGCTCGCTGGTAGCTTTTCCTACCAAGGACACGGTTCCTAACGGCTACGCATGCCATTGGCACATGCCAACATGCTCGCCGGTAGCTTTTCCTACCAAGGCCAAGGCCCTAACGACCACGCATGCCATTGGCACATGCCAACATGCTCGCCGGTAGCTTTTTCTTACCAAGGCCAAGGCCCTAACGGCCACGCATGCCATTGGCACATGCCAACATGCTCGCTGGTAGCTTTTCTTACCAAGGCCAAGGCCCTAACGGCCACGCATGCCATTGGCACATGCCAAAATGCTCATTGGTAGCTTTTCTTACCAAGGCCACGACTTAACGGCCACGCATGCCATTGGCACATGCCAACATGCTCATTTGGTAGCTTTTCTTACAAAGGCCACGCCTAACGGCCACGCATGCCATTGGCACATGCCAACATGCTCGCCTGGTAGCTTTTCTTACCAAGGCCATAACGGCCACGCATGCCATTGGCACATGCCAACATGCTCGCTGGTAGCTTTTCTTACCAAGACCAAGGCCCTAACAGCCACGCATGCCATTGGCACATGTCAACATGCTCGCTGGTAGCTTTTCTTACCAAGGCCAAGGCCCTAACGGCCACGCATGCCATTGGCACATGCCAACATGCTCGCTGGTAGATTTTCTTACCAAAGCCACGTCCCTAACGGCCACACATGCCATTGGCACATGCCAAACACACACGCTGGTAGCCTAACTTGCAAACCGTGCAACCTACCACCAAGGCATTCCGCACAAGCCATTGGCAATGCCAAACGCACACGCTGGTAGCCTAACTTGCAAACCGTGCAACCTACCACCAAGGCATTCCGCACATGCCATTGGCACATGCCAAACACACACGCTGGTAGCCTAAATTGCAAACCGTGCAACCTACCACCAAGGAATTCCGCACATGACACACACGCCACTAGCAGCTCTGACATTGCCACTTACACTCAACGTACAACCTACCACCAAGGCATTCCGCACATGCCATTGGCACATGCCACGCACGCCACTAGCAGCTTGCATTGCCACTTGCACTCAAGGTGCAACCAACGAGATATCAACACAAACGGGGGATGCTTTCCAGGTTTTTGGTTTGGCGTCACGACTTGCGGCGTATACTACGCTCACATTAAGAAAGCGTGAAAAGGAATATAGCGGTCAAATAAATGAGGAAATAATGGTGAAAACGTTTTCACCTATTAACACCATGCGGTTACCACCTCCTCCTATTATTTCACCCTTTACTCTCTTCCTTCATGAGGCCAGGGTACGTTTCAATCTCGACTTGTATAAATAGGTCTTACCTATTTCCACCAGACAACAAGTCTCGGTCAGGAGAAATATACTACACTCTTAGAAAGGTAACTTTGCAAGCTCTTCCAAAAGCTTTTATATCTTGCAAGCTTCCCAAGCTTTCACTTTCTGATACAAGTCGAGATACTGCTCTCCCAGAATTATTCTGGTCTCAACACCTTTCTTGGATTCCCTCCCCAAATCAACCCTTATCTTCCACTTTGTGACCGAAGCAAGTCCGGAACAGCCATTTCTTGGTTTAGGCCGGACTTGTGCAGATTGATCTCTCGAATCTATAAAGTGCTCACATGCAGCACATTTGTTTAGGGGTTTGAACCAGTTTCTCACTCACCTACCGAATTTACCGAAATCGGCAGAAACGATTTTTACCCATAAACACTTAGTCATCTTCATCTAAGGTATTTCTCATTCATTCATTTGGGGGTTTAATAATTTTAGAAATTGGAGGTTACCCACTCTTGATTTTGAATGGTGTTATTTACGATGGTGATTATGAAGTATGAACATCTATATGTTTCAGATTTTAGGTTTACTTTTATGTTGTTGTGAATGGTATCCTGTTTTGAGAATATTTTGGTGATTATGAACATCTCAATTGCATGCTTTATGCCTACACCAAGTGGTTTTATATGTCAGCCGATAGATGATCTTAGACTCAGACATAATATTTGGTTGTAGGATGTCAGTATTGGTGAATAAAGCTTGTATTCTGTTTTGAGAATCAACATCTCAGGAATCTTTGTGATTTGTGTTCATTGTCAGATTGTAGAATTAGGCGTGTGGGTTGTATATGGTAAGTAAGGTTTGTGTCAATTATGTGCAAGTCAAATATGACGCAACCAACACAAGACAATTTTTGTTAGTCATGTACTAACAGAAGATATAGAGATATAAAGATCAAACATATATAGATGTTTGTAATTTGACCCTTCGCCATATTGTAGATTAAAACTAGGTGTGTATATGAATTTAAAACATGCGCAATTTCAAAAATGCAGGGAAACTATTAAGAAACACTAAAGTGAATTGTTTTCAGTATACATTTGTTTTCATTATAGTTTAGTCTTGTACATGTTCCAGTTATTTGCATTGTAGTTTTACTTTCTATATTACAACCTGCATCTCCAACATTATCGAAACACAATCTTCGGACAATATAAATAAACTGACTTCATCATATTGCATTTCATAAAGTTACAACCTTTCTGTTTAGTCAGTGCTGAGCAACATTTTACAGCAACACTATCATGTTCATAATATCCAGTTAAACATACAAAATCCAAGTACCAAAAACAAAATGAAAAAATAAAAAAAAACACAACTTTCCCCTGTATCATCTCCTGCATTTTCAGACTCCATTGCCATGACCAAAAAAGAAATCATGGTTCAGTGACTTACCATTTTCCCTTCGATAAAGGCTTACTCGTTATACCCGATCACTCGGAATCAGACTCTTCCTCCTCGTCAGACTCTTCCTCTTCCTCCTCATTAGACTCTTCTTGTTGATCTTGTTGTACATATTCCGGGTCGTCATCTTTATTTTCATCTGACTCCACTCCGGAATCGGTCTTTCAGGCCAAAATTTCATCATTAATCCCAAGATTCTCATCTTCGCGAAAAACCGCAAGTGACTCATCTAGGTTAGATGAGTAACAGTATGTATTGGAGATATTACTGACACTATGAACATAAACAACTGGCTTTTCATCTTCGGTAGCACTTGCATCACTATCGCGCTGCCCATACTGTTTTGCCTCTGCCGCCTTGATCTCCGCCATTTCCACCAACCTAATCCTTTTCTCCCGCACTTCATAGTACTTTCCCTTCTCTGCTTCATCTTTGAAGGGATCACGTATACGCTTCTTTGGAAGAATCTCTACCGGTTTCTTTGGAGAAATCTCTACCGGTTTCTCTTGTTCTTCATTTTCTGCAGCATGCATATCTTGCCAGAGAGGAGCGAGTTCAATATCACTCAACAAATCACTTACTCTCTTTTGTACTTTATCGGGATCATCCTTAGTCATCTTCCCAATCATCTGCATAGTGGCGGATAACCTTTCTTATCTTTTCCTCTCTTCCCACTCTTTCAATTACTCTTCAGTCATGGGGGCTTTACCCTTTCGTCTGCGTCGATCATCATCACCAGCCATTTTGATTGATTTGGTTTAGAAAAAAAATTCAGAGAACAATTATCTCCCTCTACAAATTTTCTCTCTGAAATTATTTGCTCTCTGACCTTTTGGTTTCCCCCTTATAAACTAGTCTAACCTAAAAGACACAACAGTTGGTAACAAAAATAATTAAACTCTAAATTTTTGTAGGGTCACGCCTATTCCCAAGAAAAAGCTTTAATCGGTAATATCACCTGATAATAATAACCGCCAATATTTAGGTCTAAATTCAGACGTTTTGTGGTTGAAAACTTGAATGAGCAATTTAACTGGTTCCGCTATGAAGAGTAAAAAATGCATATGAAAGGTAATTTGGTCATTTTCACAGTCGCCTGAAATTTGTTGTCGGCGAGGGTAATTTGGTCAATTTCGCCATCGCCAGAAAATTGTTTTTCCGGAAAAATTTGAATCACCGTCGCCGGAAAAATTGTCTTCGCCGGAAAATTTTGTCTGTATATGCTAATCTTGGAACCTGAGTTAAGTGATAGGTTGCGGTTTCATCCAATCCCGATATATTTGACACCTCCAACCTCGCTCGGACCGTAACATCGGTCTCGTATATGGTAATCTTGCAACATGATTTAAGTGATAGGTTGCGGTTTCATCCAATCCGAATTATTTGACACCTCGAACCTCGCTCGGATCGGAACATCGGGTCTGTGTATATGGTAATCTTACAACCTTGAGTTAAGTGATAGGTTACGCTTTCATCCAATCTCTAATTATTTGCCACCTCGAACCTCGCTCGGACCGAACATCGGTCCAGTATATGGTAATCTTGCAACCCGAGTTAAGTGATCGGTTGCAGCTTCATCCAATCGAATTATTTGACACCTCGAACTCGCTCGGACCGAACATCGTGTCTCGATATGGTAATCTTACGCAACCCGAGTTAAGTGATAGGTTGAAGTTTCATCCAATCTGAATTATTTGAACCTCGAACGAACCTCGCCGGACCAGAATATCGGTCCGTATATGGTAATCTTGCAACTCGAGTTAAGTGATAGGTTGAAGTTTCATCCAATCTGAATTATTTGATATCTCGAACCTCGCTCGGACCAAAATATCGGGGTTTTATATGGTAATCTTGCAACCTGAGTTAAGTGATAGGTTGCGGCTTTCATCCAATCTGAATTATTTGACACCTCGAACCTCGCTTCGGACGAACATTGGGTCCAGTATATGGTAATCTTATGACCTTTGTTAAGTGATAGTTGCGGCTTTCATCCAATAATCTGATATATTTGACACCTCAAACCTCGCTTGGACAAGAACATTGGGTCTGTATATGGTAATCTTGCAACCTGAGTTATGTGATAGGTTGCAGTTTCATCCAATATGAATTATTTGACATCTCGAACCTCGCTCGGACCAGAACATCGGCCCAGATATGCTAATCTTGCAACTTCTTGAGTTAAGTGATCGATTGGCCATCCAATCCGATTATTTGACACCTCGAACCTCGCTCGGACCAGAATATCGGTCCAGATATGGTAATCTTGCAACCTCAGTTTCATCCAGTCTGAATTATTTGACACCTCGAACCTCACTCGGATCAGAACATCGGGTCTATATATGGTAATCTTGCAACCTGAGTTAAGTGATAAGTTACAGTTTCATCTAATCTTTTATATTTGACACCTCGAACCTCGCTCAGACGAGAAAACCGGGGCTGTATATGGTAATCTTGCAACTTGAGTATGCCTCGTTTTGTTTCTGATTATGTGTTTGACCATAAATGTGACCATCTTGACCACTAATTTGACCAACTTGACCACAAATTTGACCAACTTTATCTCGAACGAGACGCCTTGACCCAAATATTTTGAGAGAAAAAGTAAATCTCTCCTCAATTATTGTACTCTTCTCTCTTGTCTGAAAATTTTGGCTCTCAAATTTCGTTTCCCTCTCACTTTCCCATTCCCAATATAATAACTCTTTTTGATATCCATTCCCTCACAAATTTGAAACCCTATCTGATTTCCCTCTCAAATTTCATTTCCCTCCTCTGACTCAATAATTTCAACTCTCCTCCTGTTTTATTAAAAGGGTTAGATGAAGAACTATGACCTTTTTCCCATCTTCATTCAACTCTAAAGAGGGAGACGAAGAACTATGATACCTCTTTACTCGCATATTTCATTGTATCTCATTCAATCTCAAGGTGTTTTCTTTGTGCCTTTTAGCTACGAATAGATTTATCAAAATTGTTTATTTTTCTTCTTTAGGGTTTCAATTTGTTTAATAGATTCACTGGTATGTTTTAAATTTGTATTTTTTCCTTTAAAATTAGGGTTTTCCTGGTTGTAATATCAATAGATTTTAACAAGATATTTTCGATTTTTGTTGTTGTTATTGTTGTTTACTGCTTAACATCTATACTGTTTACTGCTTAGCATCCATGACTAATGTCTTTCAATAGATTTCTGCTTTACATTTAATAGATTTCTATCTTTCAATAAATTTTTGTTGTTGTTGTTGTTGTTTATAAGTTTCATGTTTAATTTGCTTTTACATTCTTCTTTTTTTGGATGTCAGAATCTCTTTCTATAGATTACAACCCAAATAAGGTTTATTCAACTCAACTATAATCTCTTTCATCAGATTGCTGCTCTAGATTTATGGTTGTTTGGTTGTAACCTATTTCCCTCTTGTTCTATATGTTGTTTGTTGTTACGTTTCCTATATGGACAACGTTGTTTTTTTGCAATTCTCTTTAAGCGTTTGAATAAATTCATTATTAGACAAAATCAAATTTGTCAAAATGAATTTATTCCTTCCCTTAGAGAGCCTTGCATGATTAATATACACCTATATTGATATGAGTTGTATCCTTCGTCTAAGATTCTAGCCATTCCCATGACCACGATGCTGCTGCAGGTTTCCTTTTTAATCGCAGTTTTGTTTTGTCACCTATTATGATCTATTCATTAATGAAGTTTCTATAAATTATTTGATTCCAAGTTGTTGAACATGAATTGCAGGATTGGCATTCAACCACAAAAGCACATGAAATTCATTTTTATGCCTAAAGATACAACACCAAGCACAGAATTTTCGGAGACAAAACAAATATATTACTTGTCAAGTGTTTTAAAGACTCTGTGCATTTGGTTTGTTTCTTTTGGCACAAATCATGATCCCCTTATAGAGATGGATGCAACAAACTAGACAAGTAACCTCATTAATTCCATTTGGAGAGTGAACATGTGGCTGCTACAGGTTTCCTTAAGGTTTGTTTTTTTACCTATTATGATCTTTTCAAGTATGTTTTTTTACATGATTCCTGACAAAAGATGCAACTTACCACCCTACAGTTTACGGAGTGGGGATGTATTAGTTGTTAGGTTTGCAGTAAATGAAGGAGATCAATGCATCAAACCTGCCAACTGACTCATCTCCACTCTAATTTCATTGGTGGTTAAACTCATATAGTAAATAGTTTCTCTTGTTATCATTAGTTTCTCTTGGTTGATACACTAACTTAATAACATTTTCGCAGTTGGAGATGTGTTAGTGTCGTAGTACCACCTGAAGTGGAGAACAAGATAGACTGTTAGATGTTCCTGCAAGGCTGTTCAAGATCTTGAATAAATGAAGTCCTTCATGTGATTTTATTTCAATCTCTTGAACAGGTCTGGTAGGATAGGTATACAACAACGAAAGAACAAGATATTCATTTTTATGCCAGAACAAACAACTCACCACAGATAATTCACGTAGAGAAAACATATTACCGTGTATCTTAATTTTCCGTGAACTCTGTGTAAGTGTGTTGTTAATTTTGGCACAACTCAGGCTCACCTTATTGAGATCGATGCAGCAAACCTGACAAGTAACCTCATTAATTCCAGTTGGTGAGTTAACTACACATTAAAGTTTCTTGCATTACTTATTATTATTAAGGTCTTTTCCCCTTTATGAACATTGATTGATTCTTAATACCCTTCCATGTGTTTTTACAGGATTCTTTGATGCGACCTGAAGCTGTGTAAGTGTGGCAAAAATTCATAGATAACAAGTGCATATCTTGTAATGTATTTTTGCCACCACTTACGTAGCCTTGCAGGACCTGTGAGGAACCTTGAGATATGCTTGCATAGCCGTTATATGAGACACTGTTGATGCGAAGGTACATGTTTCCATTTCTATCTCAGGTTTGTTTACTTACCTATTATGATCTCTTCAAATATATGTTTTACATGACTCCTGCCAACAGGTGCAACTTACCACCATAGATTTTTTCATAATGGATACGTATTAGTCGTTAGGTTTGCTATAAATGAAGGAGATCGATGTAGCTAACCTGACAATTAATACATTTTCCTCTCTAATTCCATTGGTGACTAAACTCTTATGATAATTAGTTTTCCTTGTCATTATTTTATCCCGAACTGAAATACTCACATACTACCATTCTATTTTTGTTTTCGAGAGGACTCATTGACCGAAAGACTTGAAGTTGGAGATGTGTTAGTGTCGCGGTACCATCTGAAGTAAAGAACAAGATAAGAGACCGTTGTCTGCATTTCTGCAAGGCTATTCAAGAGCTGGAATAAATGAAGTTGATTTAAATGATTTTATTTCGACTTCTTGAACATTTCTTGTAGGATATGCGTTGTTTCTCTTGGCATAAATAATGCTTACCTTATGGAGATTAATGATGCAGCAAGCCTGACAAGCAACCTAATTAATTCCAGTTGGTGAGTAAACTCTTACCACACTAAAGTTATGTACATTACTTATCATTATTATGGTCTCCTCTAAATGAAAAATTTGGTTGATTCATACTACCATTCTCTTTTGCTTTTTTGAGGATTCATTGATGCAAACACCGTCGGACAAATGATAAACAAGTAAGACCATGTTGGCCTTGCAAAGCTGTACAAGCGAAGGGATTAACTTGTAACCAAGATCGAGATTCTTGAATTAAGTTTATTCCTGCCCTTGTATTTTTGTTGCAGGACATTGATAAGGAAATATAATTAGAACTGTTAATGTGCAAGAATACCTGGACATGTAGACAAGTTGGAAGATATGAGACAGTATTGGTCCTGCGAAGCTGTGGAAGTAGGACAACTAAGAAGTAACGCATTCTCGTCTCTAATTCTTATGGTGAGTAAACTCTTAGTACAACTTTTCAGACTTTTTCATATGAACTGTGTATGTGAATTGGCAGTTACAATTCTGTCAAATAAATATAAACTTTTGATACTTAGGTTGTCAATGTTCAAATTATTATGATTGAATGGTATTCAACAATGAAAATGTATGAAATCCAGAATGACAATGCACATGTAACTGAATGATTCTTTGTCTCTTCTGAGAAAATTGTTTCCAATTTGATTTTCACAAATTTTATTGTTTGCAGAATCATGTACAACGATATGCCCAAATTACTTAATGAATCTTTCTCTCCTATGAGATATGTTTCTAATTTTGGTTTCTGTTTCGTTTATTGTTTTGTCAGGATACTAGAATTGATGGCAAGAGCTGGTTAAGGCTACTATGATCTCAATGGACAACTTCTTTTGGCGGATAACAAACTTTTTCAACCAAGGTATATATAATGCAGAACAACACTTGCTTATATTTAGAAGTTGCTAAAAAACAAAACCCTTCTCATTTGATTATAACCAAATAGTGAACCATGTATTTTTTAGGCTTAAGAAGTTCTTCCAATGTAAAGATGATACTCATATATACTTTACATATGTGAATGATTGAGGAGTATTTATTCCAGAATAATTGAATGAATGAATTCCTTATGGTGATATAATGAGAATGTATGTATTGTGGAATGAGATTGAATTCCAGAATAATTAAAAGAATGAATTCCGTGTGCTCCTAGAATGAGAATGTATGTACTGCGGAATGAGATTGAATTATGGGTTTTGATTCAGATTGCGTGTTCGAAATGAATTACAATGCAGCTTCAGAAACTAATTGTATTGCAGCTTCAGAAATCGACTGCATTGCATTGCACGGTCCAATTATGGGAGCTTATTTATAACAGTAAATAATTTTTTTTTTTTTTTTGAAAACTATTTTTTTTACCAACGTCAAATCAACGTTATAATATCCGTTAGTAATTCAAACACCTGGCAAATTCATTACTGTTACAATGAATTGTCAACGTCTAAAGACGTTAGTCTATATGTTACAAGCGATAGACACGTGGAAGACGACAAACGTTATGATCATACCGTTACTTAATCGAATCGTTATGAAGAAGATGTTATATCCAAACTGTTACAATGAAACATCAACGTTTGAAGCCGTTACTTTACACGTTAAAAAACTATTGACACGTGTCGGATAGCAACCGTTACACTGAGCTATCACGGTTCTAATTCGTTACAATAACTGTTAGATCCAATCTGTTATAATCAACGAATCAAAGATTAAAATCGTTGCTACTAACTGTTACAAGGAAGGACAGGTGGCAATAAGTCAACCGTTACACATAACGTCGCCGTTACAGTAGTTGTTACACCGAACTATTACATTTTAACCGTTACGATCCGCACAATAACGACTATCCGTTACAAAAAAGTGATATCAGATAAATCTTGTGCTGACTAGATAATCGTTGGTGTATTTATTCCAACGAATGAAACCGTTATTTAATAAACTTTTATTGTAACGAAATGAACCGTTGATAAAATATTGTAACACTAATACTAACGGCACTTTTCCAACGTTTTTTTGACGTTACAATATATAGATACTAACGTTTTTTCAACATTACAAAATCCCTGATTTCGTGTAGTACCGTGGAGTCTAAACCTCAACTACACATTCTATCCTAATCCGAGACTTAGCTGTAAGTACCCTAGAAATCAAGACTTATAGTTTTGGCAACTAAACTCGACAAACAACCTTGAGATAGAAACGCTTGCGAATTTGACCGAGCAGTGCTCTAATAATCTCCCCCTTTGTCAATTTTAGTGACAAAACTATCAATACATATGGATTACAAAATAAATAAACTTTGTAGCTTCTCATCCAAATGCTTGATTTCCTTGGTTCTTCAACATTACTCGAAATCTTCATCACTCCCAAATACTCCAGTGATTCTGAAGGTGTTCAACTCAGCTCATAGTTGTTGAAGATCCGTAGTTATAACAATATATAAAAACTGAATGTTTTCATTTTGTTATACAGTGTCATAATATTATTACACAACATGAAAGTTCAATTGTATCACAACTTTCACAACAATACTATGGTGATATATATCACTCCCCCTTAGTCAATACTTCATCTCACAATGAAAACCACACCCCCTCACATAATGATCCGTAAACCATATGTATTTGTAATGTGAACTACACAATAATTCTCCCCCTTTTTGTCAATATAAATTGGCAAAGGTACGAAAACTAGCGGGATCATAATGAAATTTTCATAGAGATACTTCATGACTAAAAGAGAACATATCAACTTTGTTTCGATGATTTCACATAGTCGAAACTTAGTGTATTCATCAAGGAGTTTATAAAGATACAAGATAACTCCTACAATATTCCTCCACATCCGCACTCCCCACAAAGATTTGGTAATTAAGCATAAGTTCAAGTAAGCACTCTCCCCCATAAAATGTCATTCCCGAAAGAACAACAAGAGCGGCCTTACTTTTACAAGAAAAGAAGGATTTCTTTGGACATTAACAAATTACATGAAACATGAATTTGTATCCGAAAAACTCAATTAAATTAACCACAAGAGAACCCATGATTAATTTAATCGAAAATGCTCAACATAAGAGAACTTACGGAGCCGCACATTACATTCACATAGAAGTGGATCAGGGAAAGATCAATACTGCGGAATATACAAAGATTCATTCTATTTTCATCAATATTTACATAAAGACATATAATAAACTTCACTTTTGACATATATGGGACAATCATAGTTCACGAACATAAACACACATATCCCATAATATTATTTTTGCAATATATAAAACCAATAAAGATTAATAATAAAAAATCATCTTCCAAATAAAACTTTAGAATTTAAATAAATAAATCTAAAAACATTGCTAGATGAAAATCGTTGGCAATATCTATGTGTACTCACAATAATTGCTATTCCAAACCCTAGTTATCCTTCTTAAAACACAAGAATTTTTTTTCATAAGAAGCTTCCTAGACATTAAGACCTTTGAAAAATTCTTTATCGCCCCGAACTCCTTGCTGTCAAAAACCATTGGAACATAAGGTTCATGAAGATATGAGTTGATATCAACAAACCTTGTTGACTGATGCCGAACCCGAGCCTTCCGAATTTCAAGAGTCCTAAAGATAATAGCCTTTATTTGCTGCATCTCCTGTCTTATTTCCTTCAACTCTTCAAGAACATCAGAAAACTTCTGAAGATCTGAAGGGACAACTCTTGGTTTTCTCACATTCCTCACTTTTCTTTTCAAGGAAGAGGGTAACAGAGATTTATCTCTTTCCTTTATGATTGATGGCTTAACAATCATATTAACCTTTTTTCCATCAAAAGTCATAATGCTTGGAGTCTCCATACAAATATGGGTTTGTGAGAGAAATTCACAAAGCAAGCTCTACAAGCAAACTTGTGATAAAAAGAGTTTTTCAATGAAGGAAAAAAGGAAATTAGGGTTACATAACCTTTATACAAAATAGGAAGATTCACGTACGCACAACTCTCAACCCTAAAGAAGGAAGAATTGTCGATTTTAACCCTCTTTTAATGAATCAAAACATGGAAACTTCTTTTCAATACCAATCTAGGATATGAAAAGATCAACCGAAGTCCAAACAAAAAAAAAAAAAAAAATCTTTTTCTTAAGACCTGAAAATGCTTAACTCTTGTCTCTTTGGGATCAGGCACTTGAGACAAGATGGGGTGAACAATAATCTGTCCACGATGACCTTTTTGGAAGGAGCTCCTAAAGTACTCTTTCACATAAAGTTTAGACCCTGTTCTTTTCTGTAGTGGTCTAACATTTTCTTTAGAAATTAACTTCTTTGGAGAAGAGTTGAGTTTGCTTACCTCAGACGACTTCTGAACAAGTTTGAGCTTCTTTGTTAATCGATCTGCTCTCCGTTGAAGTTTGTTGACATATCTTGCTTTATGCTTGTACTGGAAATAACTAGAGAGTCTGTGACCCTTGATAGCACAAAGAAGAACATGTCAAATTGGAGGATGGTTCGGACACCATAAATGAGCAAAGTCGCTAGACATATTGTAGTACCTGAAACATTACAAATAGAATTTCCAGTACACAGAGAAAAATTAATCCATTTTATCCTCCAAAATAGTTGAAGAAGATTCTCCAGGAAAAATATCAAGATTGATATGAGTATTGCTACAATTATAAAAATCAATATTTTCGACTAGGAGCGCAACACTAGATTTTTCATCTTCATTTGAATCATAGTGATCAAACATTTCATCAAGAGTTGCAGCAAGACCTTTGTTTCCAGTGTATTTTCTACGATTCGAACACTCATTGGAAAAATGACCAAAACCTTTACACTTTAAGCAGTGAGGCATATCCTCATCATCAGCATTGATTGTATCCCTCTTTTTAGCAGGAACATGGTCATGAGGTTCAACTGATGATCTAAGATTATCTCTGACGAACCGTTTACTTCTCTTCAAAAGAAGATATCTAAACTTTCATGTGATCAGAGAGACTGAGTTATCAAGATCTTCATCTGACGAATCAGTCTCAATAGCATCCCCAGAATTGCCTACACATTTACTTTTCTCAAGCAATTTTGTGTTCTTTTATGCTTTGAAAGCAATATCCTTTCCAGATTTGGATATATGCTCATGATCAAAGATCTTTAACTTCCCAAACTGAGTATTTTTGGATAGAATATTAAGGTTATTTCCTTCAACGATGGCATGTTTCTTTGAATCGTATTTGGCTGGTAAAGATCTGAGAATTTTCATCACAATGTCCTTTTCAGGAATAGTATTACCTAACGCAAAAGATGCATTAACAATTTTAGACACTTTGTGATTAAACTCATCAAATGAATCTTCGTCAACCATACGAAGATTTTCCCAATCAGAATTTTATGATTAAACTCATCAAATGAATCTTCGTCAGCCATATGAAGATTTTCCCAATCAGAATTTAGGCTTTGAAGCCTAGTTTCCTTTTCATAGGTATTCCCTTCAAATGCAATTTCTAACATATCCCATGCATCTTTAGACCGAGTGCACGTAGTCACATAGTGCTGAATATCTAGGGTAATGGCATGAATGATAACATTTAAACCGTCATAATTTTGCTTTGCAGCAAGAATCTCGTGAGGTTCATATCTACCATTGGAGGATTGTAGCCATTAACAATACAAACCCATGATTAAAAATCACGCGCTTGAAGAAAGGTGTGAATACCAATATTCCACGGAGCACGTGTCACGATCTTAGTGGCCGCATGCAAGATAACTGTGTATCCCTTGCTATACAGAGAAATCCGAGTGACAGAAGATACCTTCGTAGATCTACTTTATCTCTTCCCAAGAAAGGATGCCTCGATGGTAAGATGAAAAGAGTAAAAGCCTAGTCTATGGGGAGGCAGCTGTCGAAGGGACAAAGGTAGATGACATATTTAATCAGCATTAAGTGCATAAATATCTTATCTACACACATAATCAAGGTACGTGGAAAGAGACGGTGTGGCAGAACCCGATTGGCAGAGACTGGCGGTGAACGAAGGTACAACCTGTACTAAGGTTGGGAAGTTACCGAAGGAACGTGGGTCAGCTGAGGTGGAAGATTTCGACTGGAGAAAGCACGCGGCTAACGAAGGTACCATCAATACGGAAGGTATATCAAGAAACGATAGACCTGGAGGGAGCAAAGATATACCTGGAGCAGAAGGGGTTATAAATAACAAGCCTCACCAACAAACAAAGGGCATTCAATATCTAGGAGAGAAGATCTAGTCTTAAGCTTATACCTCTTTAACGTTTAGAACTTAAGTATGACTTCAACTTGAGTTTTATTTTTACTTTGGGAAACATTTTAAGATCTTTGTAACCACCATAACATAATACAAAACAATCACACATTACCCCGTGGACGTAGACTAAAGTTGAACCACGTAATCTCTTGTGTCTCATGATAACTTATTTGCTTTTACATTATATTTGAGTTCTTTGTTATTATTGTGATCTTGAGTATCTTATATTACTTAGCATTATCAATTCAACAGAGGTATCAATATTACTTAGTATCCGATTATCTGAGCTGTATACATTACGTAGACTACGGGAAAACGAGTAGTCACAGTTTGGTGCTAGAAGGTTTTGCTCACCAGCTTGAGTTTTTATATTCAGTCATTTTTTCTACATACGCATCTTCTTTAACGAAGAGATATGAGTTTAACAGCGATGGATCTCACTTCCTAGTGATTGGTTCATCCATTGTTTTCACAAGTTCTTTGGGTTCATAGCCTCTAAAGACTAGCAATCTCACAGATCTGCAAAGTTTTCACAAAAAACACTCTCACAAAAGGTTAAAACTTTTGTTTTGTACTAAAACAACCTTTTTCAACAAAGCGTTCTTTAGATCTGAGTACCTCTGACTGCAGAGGAATCTCAGTGAGATTTTAAGGAAAAAAAGATCTTCTAAAGCATTTAATAACCTTATTTTTTGGGAGACCCGACACCCATTCTCCAACTGGTTTTCAACGTTTAAGGTTGTTCCTCCCAAGGGTGTCATAAAAATTTAATACCCGTCTTTCAAAACGTCATTTCAGTCCTTTTTCTGAAAAAAGTCACAGCCGTCTTACGTATCGGCATTAATTGCTACTTTTGATGAAGGCACCCAAGTAGCAGATTTCTATCATTTTTTCTGAGACCGCAGGATAACAAAGGCCGAAGGCATGCAGAAACCGAGTGATGTACCAACAAGCTCACGGCCAACAGTTACACGAGGAAGATCTCAAAAGCCGTCTCAAGCAAACCAAAGAATTGAAGCAGAGGACAACCAAAGTGAGATAGCAAGAAGAATGATTGCTAACAAATCACATATTCCTACTGAAGGGATGGGGAAAACATCGGGAGCTTAACCACTTTAAGGCATGCCGTTACCAGAGTATCCCGCCATTATGAAGCCACCTGCGGCAAACGCAGGGTTACCCATAACCTTAGTTCCTACAGGACGAGGGTTGGGAAACCTAACTCCAATACAGATAGATCCAGACACACCGGTTATAGAAGAAGGAGCGGATAACTCTGAGGATCTGGCCGAAAGCACCCCTCAGGGTGGTGGAATCCACAACGAAGAACAAATGGTAGCATAAGTAGAAGCTTTGTTAATCCGTAACAAGGAGCATGAGGATGCAATGCACGAGATGTCCCAGGAGAACCAGAACCTAAAGGATATGCTAGACATACAAATCGAAGGTTCCCAAACTCACCCTCCGCTAAAGAGGCGAGAGAACGGAGCTATCTCAGGAAGACGAAGGGTGGATATCAACCCACCAAAGGCTAACCTAGCAGGGGGAGCCAGGAAAACACGCCATGATCCAGATGAGACAGATCCAACATACAAGACCTCTCAGTCCTACTATGACGAGGCACTTTCCAAAGATGCTCACAATGTGAACATGGTGATAGACACATTTTTGTGTCTGATATAATCTCAATTGCATATATTGTTAGTGCTCGATTTTGTATTTATTTTGGTATTTTATGTCTGTGTAGGTGTTTTTGGAGAAATAAGCTTTTGCGGCGAAATTGGCTCGAAAAGTGGTTTTTGCGCTCGTGGGAGAAAATTACTTTTCGGACCCTCAATTTGGATAAGGGGCACCCAGATGATAAGGGGTAACCTCACGGGGCAACTACTAGTGGCACACCGAATCGGATAGGGGAGGTCATCCCCTACCTTTTGAAATAGAATTTGGCGGGAAAACTGTTTTCCTAACGGAGGCGATTAGGGTTGGAATTTGATCGAGTTTTAGAGAGACTAAAAGGCTGAAATTTATTGGGTTTACTTCTTAGGCCAAAACAGGCACAGTATGGTCGTTTGGTTGAACCCAAATTGGCTAGAACTCGAGTTAGAAGGAATCGGAGGACGGGAGATATTCACGGTTTGGCTCGAGATATTCATGGGATTTCTGTGCGTATTAGAGGATAGAGCGTGTCTTAACGAGTTTTACTCCAACCGGGAGTGTGTCAAACACCGGGGAACGCGTGAAGGGTCGAATCGGGGAAGAAAATATCCCCAAAAATATTCTCTTTAAACCCGAGTAATGGAGGATTATTGCGTGTTAATGAGCAAGATTTCTTGGTGATTATCGGTATAAATAGGATCTTTGGGTATCATTGAGGAGGGATGAGAGATTTGGGAGAGTTTGGAACGTCACGAGTCAAGAAAATCGAGTTCCGAGAGAACACCATTGTTCTTTCTTGCTACACCTCAAGAACACGAAGAACAGATCCAAAGACGTCGTTTTCGCTACAGTGCAAAAGACTCACATACGTGGGTCGTAGTTTATAGGGCAGACTTAAAACAACAGCAGCACTTCATCTTTACCGTTCTTTGTAACGGTGTTTGCAACACTTATAAACGTTGCAAACACCCGATTTACATCATTTTCTCCATTTCATCACTTGTAAGCACCTTTGAGCAATAAAATCATATTTTGAGTGTGTTTCCAACATGATGAGCTAGACTCCAACACTGGGACGACGGAGGAAGACGAATTTCATACATGAGTAAAATTATTTAATTCTTTTTAAGACTTTTGCATTAATTTTAATTGAAATATGATTTGAATTAATTGGTTGTCATTTAATTTGATGATGTATGCTTAGCTTAAATGTTTTGATACTTCATGCTTAGGATTTACAACCAATCTTTTGAGAATCTATCTTGGCAAAATAAGAGTCCCTGTTTTTATTTGTTGAGCGATAATTGTTAAAAGAATTAATATTTGAACCTTTCGTTATGAGTTTGGCCGAATCCTGAGTCCCAGCACATCTCTTCATCCTGTGACAATATTTGTATATATATTTTCTTTATCTTTAGTATTTTCTTTTATTAAAACTTAAATTCAATCCACAAAGTCCGAGTGAACGACAACCTTACTACCACTTTCTACAACATCATTGAAAATAACCATCAATTTTTGGCGCCGTTGCCGGGGACTTGTGTATAGATTTGTTTTTAGGTTTCATTATTTATTTTTTTTATATTATTATTTGTTCCTTTTTACGCGTTTTGGTTTTTTCTATTTGCTTTCAGACTTGGTGCGGAGCTTATATAAAAGAGAAAGTGTTGAAAAGTAAAGTGAAGCCAAAGAACGAAAGAAGAGAGAAAATCCAAAGGAGTGAAGAGGAAAATTTTGTATATAGTGTAATTAATTTTTTTTATTTATTTTTAGAAACTGTAATTAGGTAATTATCTTTGTAATTTTTATTTTTATTTTTTGGACTTCTTAATTTTGGACTTTATTTTTGGACTGTTGGACATTTTTTTTTTAAAACCCTAAGGAAGGGTTATTTAAATATAAACTGCACAGGGAAGGACGACGATTACGATATCGTCTCGGCCCCTCGGGTTCGTACATGACATAGGAGTCGTGGCCCGAGTCGACTTCAACGGTTCATCCCCCGTCTGGAACGGGAGGTAAGAATTCTAAACACCCGCGAATCCCCTGTCAGCGGGTTTACTGGATGATTTTGTATGCATATATGTTGAGGTATTGAAAACGGCTGCTTTAAATTCCTAGTAAAGGGCAAGGACTGGCCATAAAAGATAAGAGTTCGGATTTCATCACCGTTCTCTTCTTGCCCGCCTTAGGAAAACGAAACCAAACACGAACCTAAGCTTAAAATTTGGAATAGAACGAGACCGATAGGGTAACGAGCTTAATAGGAAAGTCATTCGAAAGATATTGGTTACTCTTAAAGCATACTTCGAAGTTCATGATGGTCTCTGTGAAGTTGAATGCGTGACTGCGCCGCCTTGTAATAGCGGTAAGGCCTTGGGTATCAAAGCTCCACTGAGCTTCCCTCGCCTTGATTCAACTTACTTTGACTCGGATTGATCCAGAGGGGTTTGCTTAAATTGTAACGAATTCCCTTTCGAAGGATTAGAAGCTGGTCTAGAAACAATCTAAGTGGAGCCATCATGCTTTTTGTTTGCTAGAAATCAGTAGGTTTGTTGTGGTCGAGTCAGCCTTGTTTGTGTTTGTGTAGAATTCCCTTGCAGTTAGGATGTCAAACTGGTATTATAACAGCCAATACAATGATTATCCAACTGAACAATATGGACATTACTCTTTTTATGACCATAGTGTGAATAGTGGTTGGGAACGCCAATCTTTTGAAGGTTATGGGTCATACCATGGTGAGCCCAATTACTATCCACATGTGCATCGGTCATTCGAGCAAGGAGATTATAGTAATAGTTCTTCGTCTCTAGAGGATACAATCAAACTTTTGAAAAGTAGTCCTTATTATGATCCTTCTGTTCCTCTTCCTTCTCTAGAAGAGTCCCTCGAGGCGTTTAGGGCCGAGTCGACACAAAAGTTAAGCTGAATCAACATGTAAGTTAGCTGAGGTAAATAACGTAGTTATGGACGAAAGGACTGCAACAACGACTGAATCTTTAGAAGATATCCTCAATAGGTTAACTCAAAACTTAGATCCAACACTAAGGGAACTTTCTTTGGAAGAGAGCCTTGAGAGGATGGCTGAGTCGACACGTAGACTTGAGTTAGAGACGAACGAAAGTATTGCTCAAAATAACCTGGAATTGCCAATATAGTGTATCCAATAATACCCTTGAGAATGAAGATAGTTATTCGCATAATCAAGATGACGAGGTTAGAATTGGTAACACTACTTGTTTAGATGAGGTTCAACCATTTTCATGTTATTATAATAATGATTATGATGATGATAGTGTTGATGAAGAATTTGAAATAAATAGGCATAGTGATCAGGAACTTGCTACTCCGATTGAGCTTTGTAATAATTGGGTTATTTCTCTGTTCGAGATCCTAATAATTTTAAAAATTATTCACCTATTCAAGAGGACGAGGATTTGACTAGAGATACTGTTTTAGACGATGTAGTATTTCCTGTTTACGAAGTCGATAATGGTTTAGAGGAACGGGTTTATCCTGAGAATATTATCTTAGAGTCTAACGATTTAAAAACAATAGTCTTAGACGAAGAAGATGAACTCGTAGAGCTTTTAAATATGAGTGAGGATGCATCACCTGCGTATAATTTACATGAAGAAATTGACCATTTTCGGGATTTTGATGATCTAGAAATTAGGAAATTGTAGCCGATCTATCTAGAGACACCCATAATTCTAAGTTTGGGGGTGATTATCATTCTCCTTGTGCCTTACCTTTAGCTCTTACAGAGATCCCTCACTTGGGACTTAATATTTATGCCTCAACCATTGTGCCAAATTACCTTCATGCTAGCTCTCCCGAACCTAATTATGTCCGAAAAGAAGTTCGGTTGTTAGAAACCCATCCTCTCGGTTGATGTGGTTAATCCAGGGCTATGATACCAAAATTGACTTTGTTTTCCCACCAAAAACTTTTCTTTCAATTGTGGGAACTTATGAGTTACAAATGTGTCAGTTATTAAGTTTGGAGACTAAACCTAATTACTTTAGGAGATTAGGGTCGACACATTTGTTTGAGGAAGACCACCACTCTCTTTGTGGTCAGCTGTGTGAGTCAAATCTGATTGACTTAGAGGATCCCCAACTATTCAGGTTATTGTTATGTGCGTCTAAGTTCCTATTTGAGTTTTTTCAGACTCTAGAACCTGAACATTCGGATCTAACTTTTGAGGAAATGCAACCCATGAAAATATGTTATCTAGACCCAGTTATAGAACCTGAACCTGAACCACAACTAGATGTAGTTGTCTTAAACAGGAAACTAGACAAGGGTGTGCTTTATTTGTTAACTTTCTTGGCAAGTCGCAGTTTCCTTTTATTTGTGATAGCTCTATTTGGTTTTGATGACCCACAGATTTTTCGGCTATTACTTTATGATTTTATGAGGTGACTAATCCTTTGTTAGTCTGGCTGAAGACTTTAAACTTAGCACTTCTTGGGAGGTAACCCAATATTCATGCGACACGGTAATATCTTTCCTTAACTCTTTTGCTTCAAATGGTAACAGTTTCTTCTTGTTCATGCTTTTAATTTTATCTTTAGAACATTGAGGACAATGTTAGATTTAAGTTTGGGGGTATGGGAGAAACTTTTAGTTGCATTGTTAAACTCCAGAGCCTAGAAATTTATGCTTATTAAGGATGGCACTAACCAATCTAAGTGGATGGAAGCATTTTGGTTGTAGGAGTTGAGGAAACAATCTGATAAGATGGCAACATCTAAAGAGTCTATTCATAAAAGCACAGAGCTCAGGTGTTAGAAATAACATGATAGTTTCACCAATCTCGTTGAGTCCTTTTCACTTCTGTTTTTATTTT
Source organism: Papaver armeniacum (assembly GCA_023531295.1). Classification (NCBI taxonomy): domain Eukaryota; kingdom Viridiplantae; phylum Streptophyta; class Magnoliopsida; order Ranunculales; family Papaveraceae; genus Papaver; species Papaver armeniacum. Next base: position 70,530 of record JAJJWW010007688.1, on the reverse strand, counting down.
TATTTTGTTTTTAAACTATGTTTCTCTAAGTGATTAGGTGGGGCCCACGAATCAAGTTGTTACCGATGCTAGGGTGAATTAGAGTGATTGAGATACCCAGAAAAAAAAAAAAAAAAAAAAAAAAAAATTGAAAAAGTGAAAAAGTTGAAAAATGTTGAAGAAAAATAAAAAAGAAAAAGAAAAAAAAAAAAAAAAAAAAAAAAAAAAAAAAAAAAAAAAGAAAGTGAGACCGGACCATTTGACCAACCGGAATAAATTCAATAAAGTCGACCACTGGAACCCTTGTATATGCCAGTTGTGTTGACCTAGAGTTAGGTTATCGACCACTGGTTCCCTTGTATATGCCAGTGTGTTGGTATTAGTCAGACTAGTATCTCAGTCCATTAGGATAGGTTCATTTTTGCGGAGGCCTTCAGACAGATATGGGAAACATCGATCACTTAGTAAACATCAAAACCATCTATGTTTTTCTCTATATCCATCTTCTTGATCTATCCATGTGATTAGTTTTGACTCCGGGTATTGATGTCCATAGTGTGACTATCTGAGTAGAGCTCTGTGACTTATATATGAATTTTAGTATGCTGAGTGTAAACTCGTGTATATCAATTGGAATTTCGCATCAGGGTACTTCCTCTTGTAATCAATAAGTATGCCAACCAAGGAGATTCTTTAGTGCCTTCCAAGGTTACTCGCGTAGATAGTTAGGGTCTGGAGTGTAAAGGTTTTGTGGGTACACCTCTGGTAAACCCTCCCGAGACTATAACTCGGCCACTAGGGCCACCTAGGGGTTTAAAGGCTTATTGCATACGCTAAATGCAATCGACGATGCCTGCGACAGTGAGTTAGGATTTTATTTTCTAGATTTGATTTTCTCGAGGACGAGCAAATAATAAGTTTGGGGGGTATTTGATAGACACATTTTTGTGTCTGATATAATCTCAATTGCATATATTGTTAGTGCTCGATTTTGTATTTATTTTGGTATTTTATGTACATGTAGGTGTTTTTGGAGAAATAAGCTTTTGCGGCGAAATTGGCTCGAAAAGTGGTTTTTGCGCTCGTGGGAGAAAATTACTTTTCGGACCCTCAATTTGGATAAGGGGCACCCAGATGATAAGGGGTAACCTCACGGGGCAACTACTAGTGGCACACCGGAAGGCGGATAGGGGAGGTCATCCCTACCTTTTGAAATAGAATTTGGCGGGAAAAGCTGTTTTTTCTAACGGAGGCGGAATTAGGGTTGGAATTTGATCGAGTTTTAGAGAGACTAAAAGGCTGAAATTTATTGGGTTTACTTCTTAGGCCAAAACAGGCTGGTATGGTCGTTTGGTTGAACCCAAATTGGCTAGAACTCGAGTTAGAAGGAATCGGAGGACGGGGAGATATTCACGGTTTGGCTCGAGATATTCATGGGATTTCTGTGCGTATTAGAGGATAGAGCGTGTCTTAACAGAGTTTTACTCAACTGGGGAGTGTGTCAAACACCGGGGAACGTGTGAAGGGTCGAATCAGGGAAGAAAATATCCCCAAAAATATTCTCTTTAAACCCGAGTAATGGAGGATTATTGCGTGTTAATGAGCAAGATTTCTTGGTGATTATCGGTATAAATAGGATGCTGGGGTATCATTGAGGAGGGAGGAGAGATTTGGGAGAGTTTGGAACGTCACAGAGTCAAGAAAATCGAGTTCCAGAGAACACCATTGTTGCTTTCTTTGCTACACCTCAAGAACACGAAGAATGGACGATACCAAAGACTGCCGTTTTCGCTACTGATGCAAAAGACTCACAAAAGTGGGTCGTAGTTTATAGGGCAGACTTAAAACAACAGCAGCACTTCATCTTTACCGTTCTTTGTAACGGTGTTTGCAACACTTATAAACGTTGCAAACACCCGATTTACATCATTTTCTCCATTTCATCACTTGTAAGCACCTTTGAGCAATAAAATCATATTTTGAGTGTGTTTCCAACATGATGAGCTAGACTCCAACACTGGGACGACGGAGGAAGACGAATTTCATACATGGGTAAAATTATTTAATTCTTTTAAGACTTTTGCATTAATTTTAATTGAAATATGATTTGAATTAATTGGTTGTCATTTAATTTGATGATGTATGCTTAGCTTAAATGTTTTGATACATCATGCTTAGGATTTACAACCAATCTTTTGAGAATCTATCTTGGCAAAATAAGAGTCCCTGTTTTTATTTGTTGAGCGATAATTGTTAAAAGAATTAATATTTGAACCTTTCGTTATGAGTTTGGCCGAATCCTGAGTCCCAGCACATCTCTTCATCCTGTGACAATATTTGTATATATATTTTCTTTATCTTTAGTATTTTCTTTTATTAAAACTTAAATTCAATCCACAAAGTCCGAGTGAACGACAACCTTACTACCACTTTCTACAACATCATTGAAAATAACCATCACATGGTTATGGAGCAAATGGAGAAAATGCGGAAGGAGATACAAGGCCTAAAAACTGGCCACGCATGTGCAAGACTAGAAGAGGTGCTACAAGAGGCAACCACATCTTCATTGTCTTTTCGCATTTTGAGGGAAACCATCCCTCCGAAGTGCCCGGTACCTACGTTCCAGGAATACAACGGTACCTCAGATCCCGTAGCCCACCTACGGTATTACACTCGTGTCCTTGCCCATTGGGAAAGAGATGAGGTAGTACTTTGTAGGTATTTCCCTACAAGCTTGACGGGATCAACATTGGCCTGGTATGACAATTTACCAGCAAACTCAATTGACTCTTTTGAGCAATTTGTCTACGATGTTCTTAGAGACATACATGTACAACAAATCAACAAAGGCGGGGGTTAGATAAAGCTATTTGCTTTAGCTATCGGACCCCGCGAAACATTGATGCGGTCACAGATAGGTGGCAGAAGACATGCCAAGCAATCGGAAAAGTCAATCCATAAATTAACATTAATTAGTATAAGTACGAAATTGATATAAACTATGTTATCTTCGTGAAGCTTCACAACAGAGCCCTCGATTCCGAAGGAGAGCTCAGGGTTGTCCAAGACCGCTACATTAGACTCGAAGAATTCCATAAGGACAACCCCAGGGCACAAGCAAAAACAACAACAGGTCCAAAACGAACCAACTCTCTGGAACCAATTCTGGAGATACCTAAGAGGCAAAACGAGACCGAGGGCAGAACCAGCTCTCGAGACAAAAGATCAAAATACGGAGATGGCAAAGGCATATGAAAAGGAATAGACGAGTTCGTAGATAAGATCTACACAAAGCTAAATACCACATTCTCCCACATTCTAAGCAAGGAAGGAGCAAAGCCGGGCTTTCCTTACACTAATACTAGGGGGAAGCAACCAGACAAAACGAAGGAGGGCTAGGAATACTGTGCGTACCACCCAGTACTACGGGCATACAACTGACACGTGCTACCATCTGCGGAACGTGATTCAGAGATTCATAGACGAAGGAAAATTCTTGGAGTACATATAGATACAGCCAGCTGAAACTGAGGCCCGAAGAAAAGGTAGAATTACCTCAAGACGACATATACATCAACATGATCACTTTCTCCAACGGAGGTAAGGAAGAGCTGCTCGAAGATATCCTCGAATTAGCTCGAAACAGAAGAAAGCTAGAAAACCATGAGGTGTTCAAGCTAAGCGGACCACCTGCTATCACTTGGGAAGAATGGATGGCCACGCCATTAACATTCTCAACAAAAGACGTCAATCAGGAGGTCGAAATGCACAATGATCCACTTGTGATCACTCTTCCAATACATGGATGGAACGTTATGAAGGTCCTCGTTGATGGGGGCAACTTGTTAAATGTATTTTTTTATGAACCCTACCTGTGTATGGGTTCGACAACGGAGCAAATGGATTCTTCCACTTGCACAATATACGGTTTCAATGGAGCAGTCTCTAAACCAAAAGGAGAAATTTTCTTACAGGTATGTGCAGGCCCCTTAGTAACCAATACAAGGTTCTGCGTGGTGGAAGCACCTTCGCTCTACAATGTAATCATGGGCAGACTATGGGTCCATAAATTACGAGGAACAACTTCGACATATCATCAGTACCTTCGATTTCCTACGCCCATGGGTGAAATGGAAATCAAAGGTGATCAGCAATACGCGAGACTATGCAATCTAGTAGAGATCATACTCAACAAAGAAAAAGATGCTGCTCAACAACATGAAAGGAAGAAAGGCAAACACCAAAGAAGTGAAGAACAACGCCTTCTCAGTACACGAAGCCATTTCAGTTCTAGAGACAAGCACCTCCGCCACCCCAGAGGCGAACGTCTCTGCCAAATGACAATTACAGAAAAGCACTCCTCAACATCCTCAGAAACAAACTCTCTCAACAGTGGAACCAACAAAGAAGATCAACATCGGAACGGAAGCAGGGCCAAAAATGATCAAAATCGGAACCTTACTTGAAGAGGATGAGGAGATGCAACTACAAAGGCCACTAAGGGACTACACATATGTCTCTGCGTGGTCAATGGAAGACATGACTAGAATTGATCCGAATTTGGTCTCCCACCGCCTTCGGCTCAAACCAGAAATACCACCATTCAAACAACGCACCCGTAAGGTGGCAGACATCTACCAAGAAGCGATAGAGAAAGAGTTACAAAAGCTACTAACCGCAGGGTTCATACGAGAAGTCAAATATCCAACGTGTATATCTAACATGGTGATTGTGCCAAGAATAACGGAGGCGTATGCATTTGCATCTACTTTAGCAATCTCAACAAAGCGTGCCCCAAAGACAGCTACCCGTTGCCAAACATTGACCAACTAGTCAATGCAACCGAAGGTCACCAAAGCCTATCCTTCATGGATGGATACTCGGTGACAACCAAATCGCCTTGCGAGAAGAAGAGCGAAGCATACTGCGTTCTTTACCCTACGAGGCTTGTATTGTTATACAAGGATTCCTTTTGGACTAAAGAATGCGGGGGAAATGATGAGTGCCAAATAGTGCATATTTATACACCTTTTTATTGGCATTTTACTCATCTTTTGCGCTTATAAATCATATATTATCCCATATTCTGTATTTTCTTTGTTTTCCAGAATAAATATTTGTACTAATTAATTTTGTGTTTTTAGGTAATAAATAAAGCTCGGAGAATTTGAGGAGCCAAAGAGCAAAGAATTGGAGTCGAGCATCTATGGAGCAGAAAGCCAAAGCCCGCGCGCGCAACAGTTGCAACCCAACAAGTAGCAACTCATCTACAAGACATGGGCTTGAGCTAGACCTGACCCATGACCCGGATCCAAGCCCGTATCATCCTCAGCCGTTGAGATTGCTATCACCCCATCCAACGCTCGCTGCTCTGTCCTTCCCATCATCAGCCGATGCTCCCGTTTCACACCAGAACCACCTACACCCTGAGCCGTTCAGATCCTCCACTTCCACATCCTACGCTCGCTGAGGCCTTCCCATCGACACTCCGCTGTGCCCGCTCAACACCCTACCAACCTAACCCTATACCCTATTCGATACACCCCATTCTCTTCTTCTCCTTCTCTTTCTTCTCCGAAAAAATCAGAGAAAAACTCTGCAACACCCATCTCCTTCCCCTTGCAGAGCCGCTCCACCTCCAACTCCTCCACCATCTCGTCTGACACCACAGCCATACCAGCCAACTACTCCAGCAACCACCTACTCCTCCTCCTTAGGTCTAGATATCTCCTTTTTAGTTTCTACCATAACCCTAGAAACTAAATCAGAGATAACTAGAGCTAGGGTCTCAATCAATCAACCGAGTAGAGCTGCGAGGCGACTAGACGAAGGGAGAGGCGAATCGGAGTATGGGTTTGATTTTATCTTTTATCTCGATTTTTGAATTAAAGAATTAGGGTTTGGTTGATTTTGGATGTATAAATACAACGAGGGTTTGTGTAGAAACTATGCAGGTTAGCCGGTAGCGTCAATAGCATCTTAATTTACGTTGTAACTTAGTTTATCATGTTCTAATTTCATTTACGGGGTGATTGATGAAACCCTAGACAATATGTTGATTAATTCTCACCGATGTTGTTGTGATTATTGTGCTTAATGAGACTTAGGAGTTTAGTTAGGTGGGTAACTCAGTTCTCTGTGATTGGTTTATCTTGTAAGAAGACGCCCAATACTAGGGAGAATTAGAGTGAAAGATTAACCATTTCTCCATGTGAAACTTTCGAGAGAAGATTGTATGTGCTTAATGAAATATGAATAATGCTTAGTTAATTGACCAAGGACCCTGTGATAGAGTGTACTGTAATAAGACACTCTATACTAGGGGGGAATTATGAGATTAGTGACTCATTATTCATTAGAATCATCCTTAGGAAGATACAAGAACACAACATTAGTGGAATAACCTTAGCATAGAGTCAAGTGGTGGATTCATCACCCTGGTATTACCCATATTGTCACTAGTTACATTTCAGTTTCATTTTCATTGTCACATCTTCAAACTCAGCCGTTTCGGCAAAACAATATCTGTTGTTACTTGTCACTCTTAGAACTCAGTAGTAGTGAGCCTTTAGATCAAAGTCAGAGCACCACAAGTCCTTGTGGTATTGACCCGTACTTGCCGCGTCTCCGATAGACGCCGTGCACTTGCGGTATTACATGTAGGTCATAAATTTAACTATCTTCCAGGCCTACCAAGTTTTTGGCGCCGCTGCCGGGGACTTGGCGCGTGCCCTGTGTTCATTGGCTCGCTTATCTGATTTTCTCCCCTGTACATATTCATATTGTATTAATTTTCCCCTGTGTTTTAGTATAACTTAGTTTTGTAACTTGCATCTGTTGTAGAGTAACTTGTATTCTGTTTTAACCCCTGTAGCTCAGTTCATTTTGCATTTTAGTCTTGTTTGATGTTATTGTTAGCATTGTAGTCAGCTGTGATCGTTAGCATAACTTAGCATAACTTAGCATAACTTAGTCAGCTGTTAGTGTGCATCTGTTAACTTAGTTGTGCATCATCTGTCAAACTTCTTTCCTCTCAGCACTTTGTTAAACATCTACTATTTTCATTCAGCATCTGGCCAGGTTTGAACTCAAGTGTGCCTGGCCTAATCTGTCACACTGGGTTCAATCCAGCTACATTGGCCTAATCCATCAAAGCTGTGAACTAAACTTTTGGGTTGAGCTAGCAGGTATCTGCTGAGCTGCTGAGTAAGGCCAAGGAACCTGAGTCACAAAGCTCTGAGCACAATTCAGGTTGGTGACTCCACCTGCAATTTCCATATTGAATGCTAAGCTGCCATGTTTGCATGATCTGAGTGAGATTTTCTTGCTTAAACTGTGCTGTTTGTTAAAATCAATATCTGATAATTTGTCCTGCAACTGTGCATGCTATGAAAAATCTGCCGCTTGGTAAATAAATGATATAATCTGTGCATAAACTAAAAACTGAGAACTGTCACATGCTAATTTTTGTTCACATGACAACTTAGCAACAATTCCCATTGTTCCTCAACATCTGTGTTTACCTTGCTAGCCCCTGAAGCTGCAAGCTGTAAGCCAATCCTTGGATAGCCTAGTTGGCTGAAAGCTCACTAGAGACCTAGTGTTAGTTCTCATCTGCCTTGAAACCTGAGCTTAGTTGACAACCTCATTCCTGCAAGCCCCTGTAGCTGCAGTTTGAGCTTACCCTGTATCACCTGTTGATAACCGCACTAAGGCTTGCCGAGAGCCGAGTGCACGAGTTATATGTTAGCCAAACTTTGGCCTGATTTTTGAACTGAAGCTTGCTGGCCTTATTCTGTGAATACACCCTGAGCATGTTGTGAGATGCTAAAGCATATTTGTGAAAATTTTCCCCTTGCTGCATGTCTGCATATTTTGTTCAGTAACTATCTTGGTGTTAGCATTGATCTGATCTATATCATGTTAATGGTGTGAACCACATGCCCTGCAAATTTTCTTGAAATTGTGCTTCTGCTGCTTGTTTACATCTCATGCACCAATTTATGCGGTTTGTGTGTGACCCGTGGTGTTGATTGAGCCGAGAATAGCGAGTTGGTGTTAGCAACTAGGTTGGTTTTCAAAAACACACAACCCCTGCACAATCTGCACCTTTGAGTGGGCACATCCAATAACTTTGTGCACATCACAAAATATTTGCATCACCTGTGTGCTGTGTATTTTTCTGAGTTTGATCTCCCTGTGCATACCCTGAGCTGCACTAGCTCTGTGCTGTGTTGTAACCTGCACAAGCAGCCTAAGCTGTGCTGTGTAGTCACTAATTGAGTTGTGACCACCTCTGGCCTGGCAATCTGCCAAGCTTCAGCCATACTGCTGGGCTGTCACAAACCTGGGCTGCTTAAGAGAAAACTTCACTTCTGGGTTTGCACTCCACTGATTCACAGCCCACAAATCTGGGCTGTCTCACTGCCAGAATCATAAACCCACAACCACTGGGCTGTACTAATACTTGGGCTGCTGTTTCAAATTGAGCAGCTGGGCTGTATAGGCTGAGCCCACATAACCCACACTGCTGGGCTGTTCAAACACTACCTGGGCTAGCTAAACCCACATCTGTTGGGCTGAACATCAGCTGGGCTAACTGAACACTGCTGGGCTGATCAACACAACCTGGGCTGCAACCAAACTGAGCCCAGAGTCTGCTGGGCTGTACCCCTTTTCGCTGGGCTGCACATGTTAACCTAACTTGGGCTTACACCAAAACTCAACCCAATTCAATTCAGTTCTGGGCTATACTTTTTCAAACACCTCTGGGCTTAACAATTTCAAATAGCAACTCAATTTAACATTCCCAAATAAACCAAAACCCAACAAAACCAAACTTACCCAACAAAACCAAACTTTCCCATTTAAACCAAAATTTCCCACCAAAAACCAAACTTAGTCCACTTCATCTATGGCTTTGAGTTCAATTTGAGTGCCAAATCATGTCGGGATATTGGTCTGCATCTGGGGATGGAACAAATAAATCCCTTAGAGAGCTTGCTTACGGGCACCTTTCACAGGATGAACACCCCACATACCATAGTGACTTTAGGGAACTTTATGGGCCTTCTCAGGGGCCACGACCTCACATACCCTAATCATTATGATCATATACATCATCCACCACAGTTGAAAATGAACAATTTTCTCATACCCAGTCATCACTTTTAGATCAATTAGAGGCTCGACTATCTCGCTTTAGATAGGCAATCCATTTTAGAAAGGCAATCTGTCGAATCTAGTTTTTCTAGGCAATATGAAATGCATGCTTGCACCTTATGTGGTGGCCTAGACCACCTGCTGAGTACTGTTATATTTTGCATGCTTTTAGACAGTCTAGGGAAAACCATGATAATCCAATGTACGAAGTGTCTAGAAGTGACTATTGGGACCATAATCAACCTGAACACATGCATCATTCACCACAGTGGGGAGATGAACAATTTTATACTCCCCCAACTCCTAGTTTGCAACCAATAATGGAAACACTCATGGAGCAAAATGCTAGGATTGAAATGAATGCAATGCATGACCATCCACTTAGCAACATGTCTGAATTTCCCTTCTCTAGTGAACCTTATACACAACCATATACTGAATATGAACCTACTCTAGAGGAAAATGAGTACACTAGAAATGCTACAAATTTGAATAGGGAAATGCATTTGTGCTATGATGATGATGATGATGAATATGATATGTTAGAAGAGCATGTGTATACTGAAAATGTAGTAGAATCTTTGGGTTCAGAGACGTTAGGCGTCTCTTCTGTGAACCCTATGAATGAAACTTCTTCTAACATTCATAAATGTGATCTTAACTATGAGCTTAGTTTTGTGAAATTCTTCAGTGAATGTGAGCATGCTTCACAACTTGTTTGTAACTTAGGAAAGGATGAATCTTCTGTTGACACTAATGTTCTTTTGGATCATAATATTATTTCTGTGTCTGATTCTCTGCCCATGTCGCAATATGTTGTCTCCTCTGATGAATTTGACATGGGAATTGATGAATTGTCCTGTGAAAATGACCATGATTTACCCACTCCTGACCTTAGGAAAGAGTGTGACGGTGCAAATGATTTGATACATGAAAATAACGTAGATGTACCTAACCTCTCTCCCCGAGTCACAAATTGATACTCCTCCACCAAACCTAGGTGTAGTTTGTCACAAAATTGCAAAACCAACTTTTCTGAAAATGCCTAACTTAAGCCTAGAACTTTGTGCTTCCCAAGTCCTCTTGGACTATTTTGCATCAAAGTATAACACTCTTAAGGAGCCACAGTTGGAATATGTATGTCTGCCTGTAATTAGCAAAACTCATTTTGAGTTAGACCTTTTGCATGATGTACCTTTAAAATTGCAAGATTTTGTTCTCACAAACACACCCGTTCACAAATTTAGGTTTGGGGGGAAACTCCTTCACATCTGCAGTCTTACTTGCACTCTCTTGTTATATCTGTGTAAGGCTGTTGATGTTTGTATATATTTTCTATTGGGTTGATCCTCAACTCTTTAGATTGTTAGTTTATGGTGAATTTTTGTATATAATCCAGTAGGACTTGTTAAATTTTCTTTTCTTGATTCGGTTGAGTCTTCTTGCACATATATTATGCTAATCCAATATGATCTCCACTGAGAATGTTGGATTCTAGCCTTGACGAATGAAGCTCGACCTTGCTCCCGCAGACACACCGGTAATCTCTTCCCTTTTATCTTTTCAGCATAGTTCTCATGGTATGTGACTGTTTAATTTTTCCTATCTGTTGACACATTGAGGACAATGTTTGATTTAGGTTTGGGGGTGTGATTTGCATTTAGAGTTTTTAGTCTTTTATTTCACCTTCTATTTAAAAAAAAAAAAAAAAAAAAAAAAAAAATTCAAAAACTTTTAACCTCCAACTTTTAGAGATTTTAGAGTCACTAGCATGCTTCTAGCTATGTTTACATAGAGAATCTGACCGAAATAACAGAAATTGGAAGTACCGGAAAACGCAATCGGGTTCCTTAGTTGATTAGAGCGTTAAAGTTGGATTTAACCATACCGGAGGGCGAATTAGGTGCTGTTTAGATATTCGGTAGTAGAATTGTGATCACCCATAGTGGAGACTACCCATTTTACATCAAGTGAGGCACCAACCTTCAATTTTTTGCAACTTTCTAGAAAAAGTCATTAGAGTGTGTGTCACCGTACGTAAATTCCCGGGTAGGAATGGTGAGCTACCCAACTTCGCACCAATTTCAGCACTACTTTTGATCTCTTGAGTGCTAGTTTTTGTCAATCATGAGAGTGACGTCTAAAGATGAAAACTCCTTCTAAATACCGATTTGTAGTTAGCATCACTCTCTCTCTCAATCAGCAAGACCCATAGAAACACATCATCGTCGGCAAAGCGGAGCGAGAATCGGAATATGGAAAGAAAAATTGATATAGTCCAAGGTTTATGTGCAACAAAGAAAAAGAAAAGAAAATAGGATGAGAATTAATAAAATTTATAAAATCAAGACAATACAAGTTGTGGAAAAATTGAGTGATAAAGTCCTTTGTCCATGGAGTTAGTTGTGTCATTATTTGTATTTTCATTTTCACTTTTTGTAATCAAAAAAAAAAAAAAAAAAAAAAAAATCAAAATCAAAAATATTGTAGTTTATTTTCTTATTTTTTGCTACCACCATGGTAAAGAAGAGTTTAAAAAGAAAAATCCAAACAACAAGGAAATTTGAGTATAAAAGTTAAAAAATTGTCAAGTTTTGTGAAGTTTAGAAGTTCGTCATCAACAATTGAAGACCGAAGACCGAAGATTGAAGACGTTTCTATGGTTCTTATGAGAGAGTGATATTAATTGCCGATCGGGTGAGAAGTGAGTGAGTACTCCCACCCCTTGCTAATGGTTGATTTCCTTTCTTAGAGATCATCGAGAAAAGATTCTTTTTGTCCACACCTCTCGTGGAGTCTCCAGATTTTATTGCGGAAGGTTATCCTTCTTACCTACAATGTGTGCGGGATTTCTCTCTTTACTCCCCGCCCGCACACATGAGAGACTAAAAAGCGATCTTTTTGAGTGCAATTATCATAAAACCCTAATGGTGAGGCAGAAGTCGAGGCTTATGATCACAATCGAATCCGAGTTCTTTCATATGGTATGGTTACTTCTCGCTCGGCACTTAAGGATGAGAATGCGTTCTTCGATAGTTCTAACTTCTCGTTACTAGCATACGTAAACTCTATGTCCTCATAGCTTCTTGGAGGCTTGAGACTCTTTTACACTCGAAGTTGGAGAAGGTTTTGTGGGTACACCTCTCTGGTAAACCCTCACGAGACTACAACTCGTCCACTAGGGACACCTAGGGGTTTAAAGGCTTAGTGCATACGCTAAATGCATTCGAGAAACCTCGCGACAAGGGTATAATTAGGATTTCTTATTTTCTGTTTCACTTGAGGACAAGTAAAATTCAGGTTTGGGGGTATTTGATGAGTGCCAAATAGTGCATATTTATACACCTTTTTATTGGCATTTTACTCATCTTTTGCGCTTATAAATCATATATTATCCCATATTCTGTATTTTCTTTGTTTTCCAGAATAAATATTTGTACTAATTAATTTTGTGTTTTTAGGTAATAAATAAAGCTCGGAGAATTTGAGGAGCCAAAGAGCAAAGAATTGGAGTCGAGCATCTATGGAGCAGAAAGCCAAAGCCCGCGCGCGCAACAGTTGCAACCCAACAAGTAGCAACTCATCTACAAGACATGGGCTTGAGCTAGACCTGACCCATGACCCGGATCCAAGCCCGTATCATCCTCAGCCGTCGAGATTGCTATCACCCCATCCAACGCTCGCTGCTCTGTCCTTCCCATCATCAGCCGATGCTCCCGTTTCACACCAGAACCACCTACACCCTGAGCCGTTCAGATCCTCCACTTCCACATCCTACGCTCGCTGAGGCCTTCCCATCGACACTCCGCTATGCCCGCTCAACACCCTACCAACCTAACCCTATACCCTATTCGATACACCCCATTCTCTTCTTCTCCTTCTCTTTCTTCTCCGACAAAATCAGAGAAAACTCTGCAACACCCATCTCCTTCCCCTTGCAGAGCCGCTCCACCTCCAACTCCTCCACCATCTCGTCTGACACCACAGCCATACCAAACCAACTACTCCAAAGAACCACCTACTCCTCCTCCTTAGGTCTAGATATCTCCTTTTTAGTTTCTACCATAACCCTAGAAACTAAATCAGAGATAACTAGAGCTAGGGTCTCCAATCAATCAACCGATAGAGCTCTGAGGCGACTAGACAGAAGGGAGAGGCGAATCAGAGTATGGGTTTGATTTTATCTTTTATCTCGATTTTTGAATTAAAGAATTAGGGTTTGGTTGATTTTGGATGTATAAATACAACTGAGGGGTTTGTGTAGAAACTATGCCTGGGTTAGCCAGAGCGTCAATAGCATCTTAATTTCTGTTGTAACTTAGTTTATCATGTTCTAATTTCATTTCTGGGGTGATTGATGAAACCCTAGACAATATGTTGATTAATTCTCACTGATGTTGTTGTGATTATTGTGCTTAATGAGACTTAGGAGTTTAGTTAGCTGGGTAACTCAGTTCTCACATGTGATTGGTCAGATCTTTGAAGAAGACAACCAATACTAGGGAGAATTAGAGTGAAAGATTAATCATTTCTCCATGTGAAACTTTCAGAGAAGATTGTATGTGCTTAATGAAATATGAATAATGCTTAGTTAATTGACCAAGGACCCTGTGATAGAGTGTACTGTAATAAGACACTCTATACTAGGGGGGAATTATGAGATTAGTGACTCATTATTCATTAGAATCATCCTTAGGAAGATACAAGAACACAACATTAGTGGAATAACCTTAGCATAGAGTCAAGTGGTGGATTCATCACCCTGGTATTTCCCATATTGTCACTAGTTACATTTCGCCATTTTCATTGTCACATCTTCAAACTCAGCCGTTTCGGCAAAACAATATCTGTTGTTACTTGTCACTCTTAGAACTCAGTAGTAGTGAGCCTTTAGATCAAAGTCAGAGCACCACAAGTCCTTGTGGGATCGACCCGTACTTGCCGCGTCTCCAATAGACGCCGTGCACTTGCGGTATTACATGTAGGTCATAAATTTAACTATCTTCCAGGCCTACCAGGAAACATACCAGCGATTGGTAGACAAAATCTTTAAGCAGTGGATAAACAAGATACTGGAGGTCTACATGGACGATATGCTTGTCAAAAGCAAAGAAGCAAAAAACCACTTGTCAGACCTAAAGGAAATATTCGAAGCCATGAGAAGATTCCACATGAAGGTGAACCCAGAGAAATGCACATTCGTAGTAACCTCAGGAAAATTCTTGGGATACTTGGTAACTAAGCGAGGAATAGAAGTGGACCCCGAAAGGGTTAGAGCGATAATGGAAATGCCATCTCCACAAATACTAAAAGGAGTACAAAAGATAAATGGAATCTTAGCTAGCTTCCATGGGAAGATTCATAGCAAGGTCATCGATAAATGCAGGCATTTTTGATACACTAAGGAAAGGAAACAGATTCATTTGGACCATAGAGTGCGAGCAAGCTTTCCAAAAAATCAAGGAATATTTGACTTCGGTACCCATCCTATAAAAGCCGGAGCCATGTGAAATCCTTACCTTGTACTTAGGTGCAACAAGTTATGCTATGAGCGCAGTCCTAGTACGAGACCAAGGACAAAGAGAAAAGCCCATATACTTTTTGATGGTGGTTTTAGTTCAAGGATAAATTCGTAAAAGTCTATCTACCTGACCCTGGCATGAGATGTAGTAGACATTGATATGTCCATATTCCGCAGGGAATTTGGAGAATATATCAAAATCTGATAAGCGCCTATGTCTGTCTTCATAATATATTGAAACTCAAGCTCATAGATAAATTATCCACTAATATAGAGCCTAATGAGTGTATAAGCTCCCTAGCTGCATTACTCACAGATGTCGGAGCGTGCTGAGTACTTTTCTTGTGCTTATGTTTCCTTGCATAACCCTTAATATTGGTATGGCATGACGGATTTGTGTTCACTCGCAACAGAGTAGCACGGACCTCCAAGTACCAAGGTTAAGACCCTTGCACAGAATACTCAGTCAGAAAGCAAAGAATAAACAGAGTCAAAAACCTAATTTTTGGTCATAGTCCACTACATGCCATGAGCCACTTTAGCCTTGGCCATGCCGCCAAGCCCTAACCTTGGCCACGACGCCAAATCCTAGCATTGGCCACGCCGCCAAGCCCTAACTTTGGCCACGTCGCCAAATCCTAGCATGGGCCATGCCGCCAAGCCCTAACTTTGGCCACGATGCCAAATCCTAGCCTTGGCCATGCCGACAAGCCCTAACTTTGGCGACGGTACCAAATCTTAGCCTTGGCCACGCCGCTAAGCCACAGGCGTGGCCATGCCACAACGCCACAGACGCGGCTATGCCACCATGCCGTAGGCGCATGCCACTACACCGCGACTATGCCGTTATGCCATTACTAGGCACCACAAAAGGTATCCATAATCAACGACTACCCTTCCTCATGAGATGCAATCTCAGCCATCCAAGTTCGCCACTGAACTGACAGACTTGTGGCAAGCTTCAGGCGACCAACTGCCTAAATCTAGTGGCCATGGCTATGCCAGGCGCCACTTACACCACCGTGCCACTTGCATGCACGGGCCATGCCACATTGCCACTGGCGTACGCCAAAACGCCAATGCGCCATTATCAGGTGCCAACACAAGATAGCCATAATCAACGACTATCTTTCCTCATGAGATGTGATCTCAGGCATCGAAGTTCGCTACCGAACTAACAGACTTGTGGAAAGTTTAGGAGACCTACTAAGATTTGAGCCTAATAGCATCATATGCTATTTTCCTACGGCAAGCCTCTTGATTTTAACTTGCCACACGTAGCAAAATGCTACATGTTTTCCACAAAAACACTCGAGACATCAAATATGTCACAAACTGGGGGATACTCATCAGGGTATTGGTCTGGCGGTTTTCAGCGTGCAGCGTGCAATACGCCCGTTATAGGAAAGTTTCATGAAGTAGTTTAATTAATGGTGGCAAGAAGTAACGGGTGTAAACGGATCCACTTCCTTCATCATGGAAGCATGGGTTTCTGGCGGTTATACGTTACTCCATTCTTCCACCACTCAATCGTTTCCACTTCCTACGAGACCAGGGTACGTTTTAATATGACTTGTATAAATATGCTTCACCTATTTTCACCAAAAACAAGTTTTTGGTCGGCAAAAACAAGTTTTTGGTCGGCAAAAACATATTATCCAGAAATCACCGAGAACTGATAGCTTTTCACTCAACAAGCTAGTTCCACTTTCTGATACAAGTCATAAAACAAGACACAACATCTTCAGAATTAACCATTCTGGTCTCAACACTCTCTTCACTTCCCTCCCTAAGACCAACCCTTCTCTTTCACTCTGTGACCGAAGCAAGCCTGGAATGGACATTTCTTTGTTTAGGCATGGATTGTACAGATTGATCTCTCGAATCAAAAGTACTCCCATGTAGTGCATTGTTGAGGGTTTGGATTCGTTTCTCATCCACACACCCAAAATTACCAAAATCAGCAGAAACAGTTTTCACCCACAAACAATTGGCGTCCACAGTGGGAGATTAAATCTCTCGGTTGCAAATTTAATTCCCAATTTCATTTTCATCCCAATTGGTCTTAGGCCAAATTCAAACCCATTTTTGATTTCCTAAATTTCTCAAGATGGTTGATCTTAGGAATGCTTCATAAACCTTCAATCCCAATTTTACTTCTCCTAGTAACGAAAATACTCCACATGCTATCCCTGAATCCGTTCTCTCATTCAAAACCATTGTCGAGGCTATGGAATCTCGATATTTAAAAATTATTCACGACTTGAAGAAAATCCTGAATGATATTATCGAGAACCAAGCTACTATTGCCAAGACGCAGGACGGAGTATTTACGCTTTTGAAAGCGCTGACGGATCAACTGTCAAAGGAACCAACGCGTATTCATTCTGTAGGAAACGTTATTAACCATTCATTTTGGATCAATGTTGATGGTGGTAGTCCCTTTTCCAAGATTCATATTCCTACTCCTAGTGAGGAGGATGAAGCCTATGGTCACGCCGAATGAAAAGGTATCCAACAAGATAACTTGTCTGCTAATGAAGATCAAAATATGTTTCCTCAAGATCAGAAAGAAGACTCGTGGGATTTATCACGTTCTCATCAGAGTCCTCGCAATGAAAAAGTGATTTCATTATTGCATCTTTACTGGAAAATATCAATTCCTATATTGCATCAGAAGCTGCTAAAAGATCTGCTGCTGCTTTACTCAGTCGATTCGAACCATTGCAGAATGAAGAGGCTCGTAAAGACGTTCAGGAAAGCAGGCGTCTTTCTAATAAAATATCCAGCCTCCAGTCAATCGCCAATGAAGGAAGAAAGAGAAAAACTACAGCAGCGGAACAACAACCCAAACATGTGGCACCAGCGCATCAGATAGCTTCACCCCAGAAGGTCGCGGCTAAGGTTCCTGTGCAACAACAAGAAACTGGATATGCTGCTCCAAACTTCCCGTTCCCGATCGAGAAAGTAATCGAACTCCTGGAAGTATGGATTCAAGACGATGCTATCAAACTACCTCCTGTTAGGCGCCTACCAACTGAAGAACAAATGGCAAATCCCAAGTATTGCCATTACCACAGGTTCGTCAATCATCCTACCAGAGAATGCAATGTTCTGAAGCGCATCATCCAAGAAAAGATAGATTTAGGGGAATTGCGCATGGGGACTGGAGATCCTCCGTCTTTTCACGGATCGACATAAAAATGTTACACAGACAATAAAGGACGACTGCGGACTTCTCGCGGCCAGAATTGTGTCACACAATAAACTTGGATTTGCAACCTGAAAATTCAGTTTTATGGAGAGACCCCTAAGAGACTAGAGTATGTGGCCGTATCGTAAAAGAGCAAAAAGGGAATGACCAACACTATGGCGTTACATCCTTTACCTCCGACACCAACAACACCAAAAGCATCCCCTCTGACGTGACGCCTCTTATTACCAGAGCCAGAGACGCCGCTACTCCTAATATTTCTTTGAGCATGACGTCTCCAATCATTACCAGGGCTGCCACCACTTTTTCATGAGGACGCGAGGTTGGAGGAGCCAGAGGAAATCAATATTTCCCATTACCATTATCGATTTGAGGGAGAGACATGAAGTTCTTTCCAAGACTCAGACGAACATGACCACAACTCAGAAGTAGCCGCCTCAACATTCTCTCCGGAAGCCGCTCCGCTTCAATGTTTCGCTCCAGAAGCCACTTCAAAATTCTCTCCAGAAGTCGACACTCCTCCCTATCAAGGATCTTTATCACAACCAGCCAATGTTCGTAGTTGTGGCCACTATTTGATCCATCTCTCCAAAGCTTGTGGTCGTGGACAGTTTACTCGCTTACGTGTCCAGCCAATCCCTTTGCTTCAATGGACACCCATGCAATTCCTGCCAACCTATTTTGTTTCCACGACAATGTAGTCTATCCGGATCACATCTACTGCCAAGAACTGTTGTTGCTCGTTTGTTGATACCAGCCATAGGTTTACCATAACAACAACCACTACAAAGCTCAGGAGACACGGTCAACCCGAAAGTCATAGCTACGACGAGGTCATCTACTCTTCAAAGGTTTAGAGTAAGGATATCATCACCTCTCTGCCCAGAAGGCGTGTGCAACACTTTACGAGGCCCACGATGGATCCCATGCCTACTCAGAGGAAACAACTTTAGTAACCAAAGAGAAGTGCGACTGGGGACTGCTCATCGCGGTCCATCCCTGAAAACAATAAAGCATTCATGAGATGACTCCAGAGACGCAGCTGAAATATTTTTCTTGAAGAGACAGAGGGAGCCACGATTAATGACATGACTCTTTCACTGCTACCTCTTCGTTATCTAGAATTTTTCGTCCATGAGATGATTCCAAGAATCCTAGCATTACATCCAGAAGAGTACAATAAGCTTGTATCAAATCCCATAAGCGTGGATTCAAAGCGATGCAACTAAAGTAGGCTATAGTTGGGGACTGAAGCCTCCTTCAGGTTTAGAGGTTTGAACGCAGTCACCATCTTACCAGTGAATGCAATAGAAGCACATCTTCCATGAGAAAATAGGCTCAGGATAATTACACATGGGGACTACCAACATGGGATGCTTTCGCTCCCCTCAACCAAGTTATTTCTGATTTCAACATCATCAATGTCGAAGTTTTACGAGCCGCAGGAATTCCTCAACATGAAGCCGTACACGTGCATCAAATACTCCAAAAGCATGCCATAAAGATACATTCACATATCCGGCCACGCCATTGGATCTAACAGAAGTATAACTGAGGACTGCTCACCGCATCCCATTCCATACAACAGTTCAAGATTCAGAAGATGGTTCAAAGGATGTCGCAGCACATCGGCCACGGATTGCTCTCAGCTCGTCTACTTCACGCAATAGCTCCAGAAGATTTCGACCATGGAAGCATCCACATATCATCATCGCAATCGTAAAGTCCATGCACCAAATAGCCTAAAGTCAAGGATGGACCAACAGCGTAACCACAATCTCCAAGATTAGCCCTGGCATGATCATTGCCGGGCATATATTTCATCCATCCATCCCAAGAGTGCAATGGAATTTGGTAAATTTTGAAATCTACTGGAGAAGTCAGATACTCATTCTTATGGAGTCAGAACCTTATTACACATTTTGGAGAAGATCGATGGTATTATTGAGTGGATACATGCGCAAAATGGAAAATATCACCTACCTTGAGTTCTCCTGGCTCGCCTTGCTGCTGATTACAACTACCGGCGATTGCTTTGTTGTTGTTAATGCTCGCTCTACCACCACTAAAAAATGACAAAGAGGAGCCGGACGCTGCAGACAAAATCACGGAGCCGGACGAGCAACAAAAAAAGAAGAAGAGGGTCGATACCCCTTTTCATATGAACGGAGTTTCTTGAGTTTGAACAGAAGCAGGATTCCTCCTTGCTCCATGAACGGGACTGGGCGTATCACACTCGTAATCCATAGCTGAACAAACCGTGTGACAATATCTCCGCTCCATGGATGAACCAGCAGTGCGCCAGCACGAGGAACACCAGCCGCTCAACCTACAACGATCCGTGGTCAACCCAGCGCCAACGCTCCGAGCGCCAACATCAACAGTTCGTGGTCGAAGTTGTAGCACCATCAGCGCTCCATGGTTAAAGTTGCAGCACCATTATCACCGCTCCGTGGCCGAAGTAGCAGCGCCGTCCACCGTTCCACGGACTGTAGCCAAGTGTCGTTTTCACCATCCCACGGACTGAATCCAAGTGCCATTTCCACTGTTCCATGAACCAGGAGCCATCAACACCATCTCCATCCTCAAGCTCCATGGTCGAGCCAAAGTTCCAACGCCATCTCTGCCGTCCTACGTCCAAGTCAGCAGTCATCTCTGCCATTCCAGCAGCGCCATTGACCATTCCCTAGCCGTCCAAAGCAGCGCCATCCTCACCACTCGAAGCAGCACCATGGCTCCAGCACTCCGTGGTTAAAGCCACGCCATCTCTGCCCATTCTGCAACCTAGCCGGCTCCGTCCTCACTGTTTGGTAGCCAAAGTTCCAGAAGCCGTTTCCACCATTCCATGAGCAGACTGAAGCCGCTTTCACAATTCCATGGATCGAAGCCACTTTCCACCATTCCATGGATCAAGCCAGCTTCCATCATCCTACTGGATCAAGCCTGTTTCCTCCAATCCAAGCCAAGCGTCATCTCCACATGTTCCGTGACCTAGCTAGCCAGCGCTATCTACCGTGCCGCGGACCAAGTTACATCGCCATCTCTGCCGATCAGTAGCCAAAGTTCCAGCGCCAACGCCAACACTCTATGGCCAAGCCAGAATTATGCAAAGCCGCCAATGCAAGGATCACAAATTCTTCATGCTTCTCGCAAAAAGTTAGCCAAATTCTTCCTGACAATCTGTTCATGACTTGCCCTTTTGATTTTATCCTCGTCTGTCACCATCTTATGCTTATCCCGCAACAATGCCACTGTTAAAAGCTAACCAGGGGACTTAATGTTCATGGTGGTTTTTAGTTCAGGGCTAAATTCGTAAAAGTCTATCTACCTGACCCGACATCAGATGTAGTAGACATTGATATGTCCATATTCCGCATGGAATTTAGAGAATATATCAAAATCTGATGAGTGCCTATGTCTCTCTTCATACTATATTGAAACTCAAGCTCCTAGATGAATTGTCCACTAGTATAGATCCTAATGAGTGTATAAGCTCCTAGCTTCATTACTCACAGATGCCGGAGCGTGCTGAGTACTTTTCTTGTTCTTATGTTCCCCCGCAGAACCCTTAATATTGGTATGGCATGACGGATTTGTGTTCACTCGAAGCAGAGTAGCACGGACCTCCAAGTACCAAGGTTAAGACCCTTGCACATAATACTCAGTCAGAAAGTAAAGAATAAACAGAGCCGCAGAGTAGGAGCAACAACGAGGGAAGCGTGGCCATTCCATAGGCTAGCTGGAGCCACTTGGCCACGCCCCATGCTACCCAACCGGCCCTAATTCCTTGTCGACCAATCAGGTCGCATTAATCCTTCCACGCACACCAAAAGGGTGGCCACGCCCGTGCTTGGCCGTCCCCCTACTTTTATTGACCAATCAGGTTGCTCCAAACCTGCCACAGCTTTAAAAGAGGTGGAAATTATGTCAAGAAGTCGCCATACTAAGTTGGTTTCCTGAAAACCGCCCACCATACTAACTGGAAAGCCAAACGCGCCCTGCCGCAACAACATATTAATCGGCATGCCAACATGCCACTCTGCCACAGTAACATGCCAATGTGCCACAAATGACGCCACTACCTGCTAATCCACTTTCTATTCGTGGCTAATGCCATAACAGACTCCAATTAGGATTTCGTGATCGAAACAAAGACTTTTTAGCCGAAACCCTAATTTTTGGTTATAGTCCATAACATGCCATGAGCCACTTTAGCCTTGGCCATGCCGACAAGCCCTAACCTTGGTCACGGCGCCAAATCCTAGCCTTGGTCACGCCCCCAAGCCCTAACTTTGGCCACGACGCCAAATCCTAGCTTTGGCCTTGCCGCCAAGCCCTAACTTTGGCCATGGTGCCAAATCCTAGCCTTGGCCATGCCGCCAAGCCCTAACTTTGGCCACGGTGCCAAATCCTAGCCTTGGACACGCCGCCAAGCCACAGGCGTGGCCATACCACAATGCCATAGACGCGGCTATGCCGCCATGCCGTAGGCGCATGCCACTACGCTGCGGCTATGTCGTTATGCCATTACCAGGCGCCAACATACTGTGACAACCCTGAATTTATAATAATAGTCCGGCCGGCCCTACCAATAGTAATTCAAGATCTTTCTATACAAACATAGGTCCATAAAGCTCACTCTAGCCAAAATGTATAACTGAATTGAAAGTAATATTCAATTAAAACCAATACTGCAAGAAAAATCTCTTTTTCATAAGAATAAGTACCGAACTGGACTAGAAGTTCAACTGAATTAAGAAATAAATGCTTTAGTTTTAACAAAGTTTTGATAAGAAAAATATTTGAAAAGAAGAACAAATAAAAATGTGATAACCTTGTAGAAAATAAAGGGAAACAACTTCAACAAAAAACCACATCAAGGAAGAGGTTCCACATCTTCCCAGATACTGCAGCGGAAAATCAAGAAAGCCCCACAACTAGCCCCATTTATTATTCTGCTACCTGAAAGAGGAAAAATCAACACAAGGTCAGAGCCTTGGAAATGCAAGTTCACTCTCATTCCATCATATATACCGATAGCATATAAGATACAAAAGTACAAAGGTAGTCTATATTTTTTTAACTACAACGAAACTAGAGGAGAAGTTTAGCATTCCACACAAGTAACGATGCCGCTTACCTTCGGCAGTTCACAAAAGTTCACACACACATTCAGGAATAAAAGATTTACATTCTATCCAGCTCCCACCGGTTCTCATAAGCTATATGCTATTATGGCCCTGATCTCTTGTCTTATCCAACTCATCTACTACCCACCGCGACACTCAGCCTATTTGAATAGACGAGGCCCTGCTCTCTTAGTAAGTAGATTCACATACAACATATCATTCAATAAGGATTTAAATCCTAACAATACTTCAACACCTTTACAAGACATTTCATAAGTCTAGAGTTCACACCTACACTTCAATGCAACATTCATTCTCACAAGAACAACAAGAATGCAAAATACATACTATAGCACATAACAGATTCAAATTAACTATCCCATCGGTTTACACCAAACACCATAACTTGACCTGTCACATTCCTTATGAACTCTAACTTGATCCCAAATAAATTTCTACCACACATTCATGAATATAACACAGACATTGTCCCATAATTCGGAGGAAAGTAACGGTTAGAAACCAAAATACGACCAATTCTATATGAACACCGAAAAATGAATTCCTACTGATTCACCTGTAAAAGTAAGTTTATTGAGGTACCTCCTAAACTCGGTTTTAAGTGAAATTTTTACAGTAAACTCATATCCTAAATGGGTTACTTCCATAAAAATCTCAGACAATTATATGTAGTATAACTATGCGATTTTGGATTTTCAGAACTGCCTAATTATACAAAATCTGCAGAAACCAGTCTCTAAAATATGGATTTTTATGTGACCTATCCTAGTCCGATCACTCGTATATTTTGGTCTAGTGATAAGTTCATAAAAAGGAATAACATATTCAAAAACCACGATGATCCGATGGCTGGATCTCCGTTAGGGGACCAGTAAGTACCTAATTTTTCAGGTGTCAGAAATAAAACTCAAGACGAATTTAACTTAGAAATCTCTACATCTTAACCTAGGTATTCAAGAGAATTAACAATTGAAGCTTACATAATACCGGTAGTACATGATAAAGCAAGAAAGAACTTTCCTTTGGCTTGAGATCCAATTCCTTAAGCTTCTCCACTGATTTCACCTCCGGTGGTTCTTGCAGACTTTATTCACGACAAAAAATAGAAGCTAGGTTTTTATTTTATTTTCTCTATAGCTGACCCTAATTTAAGTCTATTTTTTTTTACCTACTTAAGTGAGTAGTTTTATATAGCACCCAAAATTACCTTAGGGACAACCTATTACTACTAAAAAAAAATACAAGTGTACGTCATCTTACACCTCTAATACACTCCTATATTGAATAGAACTTAGCTAATCATCCATAATTATTGAGTAACAGGGTATTACAGTAGCCATAATCAAAGACTACCCTTCCTGATGAGATGCAATCTCAGCCATCAAAGTTCGTCACTGAACTTACAGACTTGTGGCAAGCTTCAGGCGACCAACTGCCAAAATCCACTTACACCACCGTGCCACTGGAATTCACGGGCCATGCCACATTTCCACTGGCGTACGCCAAAACGCCACTGCGCCATTATCAGGCGCCAACACAACATAGCTATAATCAACGGCTACCCTTCCTCATGAGATGCTATCTCAACATCAAAGTTCGCTAACGAACTAACAGACTTGTGGCAAGTTTTAGGCGACCGGCCAAGAAGAGACTAATAACATCACATGCTATTTTCTTACGACAAGCCTCTAGATTT
Source organism: Papaver armeniacum (assembly GCA_023531295.1). Lineage (NCBI taxonomy): Eukaryota > Viridiplantae > Streptophyta > Magnoliopsida > Ranunculales > Papaveraceae > Papaver > Papaver armeniacum. The sequence continues at coordinate 45,805 of JAJJWW010007688.1, read as the reverse complement.
TAACTTGCCACACGTAGAACTCGAGACATCAAATATGTCACAAACTGGGGGATACTCATCAGGGTATTGGTCTGGCGGTTTACAGCGTGCGGCGTGCAATACGCCCGTTATAGGAGTGTCATGAAGTAGGACAATTAATGGCGGCAAGAAGTAACGGGTGTAAATGGATCCACTTCCTTCATCATGGAAGCATGGGTTTCTGGCGGTTATACGTTACTCCATTCTTACACCACTCAATCGTTTCCACTTCCTACGAAACCAAGGTACGTTTTAATATGACTTGTATAAATAGGCTTCACCTATTTCCACCAAAAATAAGTTTTTGGTCGCAACAACATACTATTCATAAATCACCGAGAACTGATAGCTTTTCACTCTGCAAACCAGTTCCACTTTCTGATACAAGTCATAAAACAAGCCACATCTTCAGAATTAACCATTCTGGTCTCAACACTCTCTTCGCTTCCCTCCCTAAGACCAACCTTTCTCATTCACTTTGTGACCGAAGCAAGCCTGGAATTGCCATTTCTTGGTTTAGTTCAGGATTGTACAGATTGACCTCTCGAATCAAAAGTACTCCCGTGCAGTGCATTGTTTAGGGTTTAGATTCGTTTCTCATCCACACACCCAAAATTACCAAAATCAGCAGAAACAGTTTTCACCCACAAACAATACTATATCAGCAAAATACTCAGTTCAGCGGAGCGTAATTATACCAAGGTGGAGCAGCTTATATATGCCTTAGTAGTGGCAACACAAAAACTAAGGATATATGTCGAAGCACATACCATCCGAGTCTTTACAAAGGCTCAGATAAGTCAAATCCTCGACAGCACGGAGAAAATCGGAAGGCTGGCAAAATGGAATGCCATGATCAAGCAGTTTCACATAATCTTTGAAACATGGAAGGCTGAGAAATCACAAATCTTAGCGAGCTTTACAGCGAGACCTACCTCTTAACGACGAAAGCGAGATTGATGACATCCCAGGAATGTAGGAAGAAAATCAAGAACTAGAGGATCTCTTGGAACCTCAGAATTCATGAAGGTGGGAGATATTCGTAGATGGCTCTCCTCCAACGGAGAATGCGCAGACATAGGGATTGTAATAAAAACCCCTACTGGAGAGCGACTCATCTATGCGTTCAGGTTAGAATTCGAACAATACACTAATAATATCACAGAATACGAGGCGATCATACATGGTTTACGCTTGGCACGAGAGCTAGGCTTATCAGATGTTCGTTTAACTAGTGACTCACAGTTAGTCATTAGACAAATCGAGCTCAAATATCAAACTTTGGATCCGGTACTATCTTCATAACTAAAGTTAGCACAGGAGCGTGCGTCAAAGATCAACAACATTTCTTTCAGACACGTACGTTTAAAAGATAATGATATCTGTGAGATACCTTAGCATTCATATCTTCAATGCTAAGGGACAGAAACACCACCTCCGTGCAAATTGGAAGGATATACGAGCATTCGATAGAAGGAACAATCTCAGGAGCTGAGGAGAATTTGGCCGTTCAAACTCGAGCCATGAGAGAAGCCGAGAAAGAAAAAGAAGACGAAGAAGAACCCGGATAACGAAGTCGGAGAGTCTGACAAAGAACAACCTATGTCGGACGAAGACATCGAAGATAAGGCGGAAGATGATTGGAGGACTCCAATTCACCAATATCTCGACAAAGGTACCTTACCAGCAGATGTCAAAGAGGCTCGAAAGATCGAATCAAAAGCAGCAATGTACAACCTTCGTGATGGAGTATTATATAGAAGGTCATTTTGGGCCTCTAATGCGGTGCCTCTCACTAACCGAATGTAGAAAAATACTACATGATATACACAATGGAGAAGGCTGGCAACCATAGCGGAAGAAGGTCCCTGGCGATCAAAGCCAAAATGCAAGGATACTACTGGCTAAGTATGGGAGAAGATTCAAAGAACCTGGCTAAGCGATGTGAGAGATGCCAACGCTTTTCCAGGAAGATTAAAGCACCAACAACGGAGCTCAACTCAGTTATCATCTCTTGGCCATTTGTCAAATGGGGGTTGACATTGTCGGACCCTTGATAAAGGGAACCTTGAAGAGAAAATACCTTATTGTGGCTACGGATTACTTCACCAAATGGGTGGAAGCCAAGGCTTTAGCAAGAATTAGGGACACAGATGTCTTTAAGTTCTTGTTTGAGCAAATCATATGTAGGTTTGGGATACCAGCCGCCATAGTCTCTGACAATGGCAAGCAGTTGCAAGGAAAAAACATAGATATGTTGTTTAATACTTTCAACATTCAGAAAAACAAGTCCACTCTTATATACCCTAAGAGCAATGGACAAGCGGAGGCGACTAACAAAACAATTGCGATGTTCTTGAAGAAAAAGCAGGGAGCATACAAGAAAAGATGGTGCGAATAACTGCACAACGTCCTATGGGCCTACCGAACTACAAGAAGGGCGGCTACGTGAGAAACCCCATTCTTGCTAACCTACGGATCTGAAGCGGTCATCCCAACGGAGACAATACTTCCAACGACAAAAACGGAGGCTTAAGAGAAAAACCTAACGACGGACCTAATGCTAGGAAAGCTCGATGATCTTGAAGAAAGGCAGGAAGTGGCTTTGCAAAAGATGATGAACTATCAACGAAGGCTAGCTCGCGAATACAACAAACGGGTCATCCCTAGAAACTTTGTGGTCGAAGAATACGTGCTACGTCAAATACCACCATATCAAAGAAAGAAGGAGTGGGGCAAGTTAGCTCCGACATAGGACGGGCCCTACATCATACATGACATCGTCGGAAAGGGGTCATACTACCTAAGGAAACTCAAAGGAGTATTGCAACACCCTTGGAACATAATGTACCTAAAGAAGTACTACCCGTAAGAGAATGGTGATTACTCAGGATAAGAAGGGAATGGGCAATAGCCCACCATGTTCTATCCCCGATCAAAGGTATTATAAACCTTACTAATCAATGAAAGAAACTTTTGCTAAGAGAAAGTATATTTTTGATTAAGTACAAATTGGGTTAGAATCGACGCCCTTCGTCAGGATTGACGATGAGACAAGGCAAGACATAACTGTGCATATGTCAATACTCGGATCCTCGGAGTGATAGCTCCATTCATGAGGCAATAAGAGAAAGTAAGATATCCCCTATAGAGATACCTTGTCGAAGTAAAGCAGCCTTGTCACGAGAACGCGTAGGGTTCTGAGGAAAACTATTGCCCATGTAGGAGCCCTCGCCACCACGGTACCTTCTGGCCAAAGGATACTTAGGTAGGACGATGAATTTTCCACCCAAGGTTAAACATACCTTAGCACCTTGTGATGACTTGAATGTGCAACCAACTAGACACAATACGTATACAAACAAAATATTCATGCAATAATAAAGGTACGATAATAATGTTACTAAAATATGACTAACACGTCTTAAAAGTTGCAGATAAAAAAGGTTCAAACCACCACAAAGCATTGTTTCAAGGGAAGGAGACGATACAAAGGCCCCTCAGCTGGGGGCTTAATACAACAAAGAGTTCAGTTATAACAGACTGGGCACGACACGATCATGGGTAAGGAAGACGAGGAGAAACTACCCATTCATCCTGACATTCAGCTTCCGCAAAGGCGTCGTTTATATAATCAATGGCCGACTTCTCAAACTGAATCTTCATTTGGGAGGCCTGAGCTGCCAAATCAGAGGCAGATTTCTGACTGAGTTTTCTCACCTGAGCACTGAGCTGATCATTAGCTTGCTAAAGTGCCTCAGCCTTAAACTTAGCAGCACCATCGAATTGGCGATATATCTCCAACGAAGATATTTGACCCTCAAGACGGTTAATCTTGGCATTTGCGCCCACCAACTGCTCTTGGAGACCTGCGAAGTACAAAGGGTGTAAGTAATAAGAAGAAACATCAAAAGACACAAAGGATGCTGCTGGAATATGAGGACCCTAAGCTACCTCCTGCATGGCAAAGGGATTCTTATAAACTATGCTGAGCCTCAGCAAGGTCCACCTCCATGTCCTCGAGATCCTCCACGAGGGTATCACGTTCAGTTCGGAGGTCATTAATGTCAATCCGGAGCGAAGCATTCTCAGAGGATAAAACTTGGTAAACATTCTCTAACTCTTCCAACTTCTTAACTAAGGATGCATGAGACATGGAAGATGAAGCGGAGTCTGCCTTGACAAGTCTTTTCTTAAGAGAATAGACCTCAGAAGATAAAATGTTACGCTCTGCAGTAACCTTAGCTAATGAAGCACAAGCGTCTTCAAAATCCGCATGATATTTCTTGCGGATGATTTCTTGGGATGAGAGGCATTTCTCAACTAAGGAAATATCCTCCTTTTGCTTTAAAATGAGACTCTCCTTCCAATTAAGGGCTTCGTCACATTCTTTACGAAGCAAACCCATCCGCTTCACTAAATCAAGATTATGAGCATACTCAAGGGAAAGTTTGGACTCATTGTGAACGGTTACGTTCATCAACCTATCAGACTTCTTCTGATAATACCAAACATCGGAGGTTAACTTGGCTACTTAATCCCGAGAGACATCTAAGCTCACTAGAGCTACCAGCTGGCAGACGAAGGTTGTCTTAGGACTATGCAGCCAAATAAGAATGAAAACAAAGCTATGGGAAAAAAGAAACAAACCTATGGCTTTGGAGGACTCGGCAGCCAGAGAGGAATCAACAGCTTTACGCCCTTCCTCAAGAACTTTACCAGCATTGTTCGGTCTCTCGAAAGCCAACAAACAAGCCTCCAGAGACCTTTGAGTCTTCCTCAAATCATCCTCCAATGAAGATACCGTAGCAAAGGAAGCATCATTACTGGACGAAGGTTGGTGTGTGCTAACAAGGGCATATTCTTGACGAGCACGCTCCAGCAGAGCACTCAAGTGAGTACACTTCTCCCTATTGAACTTGAATAAGGTACATCCAACATCTATCTTCTTGCAAAGCTGCAAACGGAGGAGTATTAGAGCGGATGAAGAATCAAAGAAAAAGGCAAAACGGTAAGGTAAGAATCACTTACTAAGAACGCTAAGAGGTAAGGAAGGAAATCAGCGTAGGTGTCCATAAAAGCCTCCATCTCTTGGATGCTACCCCTGCGGATTTCACTAAAGCTCTGGCTAGAGCAAAGGCAATCCGGGTCGAAGAATAGATCCTTGGATGCACGATATTGGGCAGACAACACGTCCAACTGCGAAGCTACTTCAAAAGATCTATCCAGATGATGATGATCGAAATCAGCAGAAAAAGGACCCCTCGAGTCCCGCAGAATGGTTTCAAGGATGGCATCATCAGAACTACAAAGGCTCAAGTTCTCAGGCAGCTTACCCTTGCTAGACTCAGCAACGACCCCTTCAATCGCTTGAGAGCGAACATGGGGCACGACTGCTGAACCCTCACCACGACGAAGAGACGGCATGGTGGATGAGCTGGGAACCGAAGAAAAAGGTTGAGCACCACCTAAGTCCATATCACCAGCAGAAGGAAGATTTCCCAATACGGTCCAATCTAGTGACAAAGGCGGAGGTCCAACAACTTTTATAATATGAGCAATAGAAACAGACTGAGCGGTCCCTAATGAGGTCGGCGTAGCATTGAAGGAGAAGTCGGCCGGTGAAATAACAACCTTCTTCTTCTACTGAGAGTCCGAACTGCTAACCCTCACCAATGGAGTAACAACCTTAGCAAACGAACCACTTGATTGAAGCGAAGTAGCGGAGACGAAGGAATACTCTTGGAAGCTACAATAGCGGGATCGGTAGCATCCGAGACAACGAGGCAATGCTCCGCCGGGAGCGAAGCGAAGGCACCTTTGAAGACAAAGTAGGAGATGGAGATTGAACAATAACAGGGTTTACCAACTGAGCATCACCACCAGCTAGGAAATTCTCACCCTCCACCGAGCCGCACGAATGGGACTAGGGTTTTCCTTGGAAAAATCTTCCTCAATATCATCCAAATGAGGGTTGACGACAAGTATCATTAATGTACTCCATGTCTTCATCATCCGGCACCTCCTCGCCAGCCTTTGGATCCTCATCCAATGCCTCAAGATCAATAACAGCCTTCAACTTACCCTTTCTCTTGGAAGACTGTGGAAAAACACATGCTCCAGCTAAGGATCAGAGGCAAGATACTAAGGAACCTACGAACACAAAGGTATGGCAATAATCTTTACCTCCGCAGTGTTGGTGTAGTTGTTTCAACCGAAGCCTTCCTATTCCTAGTCCTAGTAGCCACGGAGTTACCAGCATATCCCGGAGCAGTTCCAGCAGAAGAAACATGGGCAAATTACAAAAAAAAAGCCATCAGAATATCAAACAAAGACATTAAAAACATAAACAAAGGTTACCTCATGAGGAGCAGCATGGTTGGAAACCCAAGGATGATATCCATCATACTTCTCGGAAGAGAGAAAGGCTGTATGAGGAGCATGGGGATCTGCGGTGGTAAAACCGTAGGCCCAAGGACCCACTACACGAAGGGGAGTACGCGCCCAATGGTCATCATGATCAAGATGAATGCGGTCAGCCTTCGGCAAGAAGAGCTTAGCAGAGTAAGGGATGACAGTCAACCCAGTCTTATCAATATCCTCCATGGACGAAGATCATTACCTTCCCTAATCTTCGAGCGATAACATGAATACGACGTGGACCAACACTCCAAGGAAGAAGATTAGTTATCTGAATAGCATCTGCATATGTAACATTGATGTTGGCAGGGGTATAATCCTCCTGCTTAGACCTTCCCTCAGCAAAGGGGTCATAATACTCCAGAGTAGTCTTACCATTGCTACGATACCAGTACTCACGAAGGGTACGCCAAAAGTTACCAATGTATTGCATAACCCCCGGACCTGAGTATTGTTCGCTGGGTCATCCCTGGTGGACAAAACGTCATAGTAGAAGGGATCCTTTCTACTGAACAAAGGGAGGAGCATACCTACAGCCAATTGGCCAACACTAATCAGAAGGTTATTCTCATCGTAAGGAAAATCCAGGATAAGGGACTCGGTGAGAACATCAGGACCATTGACAAAGGAGATTTCAAACTTATGGAGACGAAAAGACTTGGTAATCTCAGCTAAAGACAAGTGAGTATAGCTATCTTTGTCAGGAAGTGTCAGCCTTTGCAGTTCATAATGAGGAGGAGGAGGTGGAAGATCCTCAACAGAAACTTCTTCTACCTCTGGGTCCACAGCAGCCTCAGGTACCAAAACCATCTCCATACCAGCAGGTACCTCAGTATCCTCAGGGGGTAGAGATGGCGTAGCATCAGGATGATCCATCCGCGAAGGTGGATCAGCATACAAAGAGGTTCTTTTCCCCTTACGCGTAGGCTTCTTTGGAAGTCTCATGATTCCTAACACCAACGGGAAGAAAGACTCATCGACAATGGCGGATTGGAATTACAATCAAATCAAAATCAAATCGGGGAAAAAAATAAGTATACTTTGGGCATGGGTTTTACTAATCCAACCAAAGGAAACGGTTTAAATGCATCATAAGGCAAAATCAAAGGTCATTCACCACCATGGATAAAGTTGCAGACAAAGAACGAGCATGGCTGGTTCAACATCAAAATACGAAATGAAGACAGACCAAAACTCTCATACAACATGGAGAACACAACGAAAGTTTCAAATGGCGCATGCAGTCATCCAACAAAATCAATGGAGATCAAAGGAAGTTAAACAAAGCCGAAGAAAGAACGATCCCAAAAACAAAAATCCAAAAGAGAAGAGAAGAAGCAGAGTATCACTTACTTGTATGTGATAATCGAATGATTGAACCAGAGCCTTGGCGAACCAAAAAGAAGAGTAGCAGTTGACAGCAGGGGAAAACCTCTGTGAAAGAGAAATAGAGCGACAGTTCGGGGGTAAGAAAAGGAGTTAATGAAAATTCCTTCTCTTTATTATCTTCTTATTGGGGGCTGTAGAATCCAAAAATTTGGATGTCCCGAAATTCAAGGGGAAGTTATTGCATGAAAGGACATGTAGGGACCACCCAATCGGTACGTGCAAAAATGGCGGCATAAATGAAGTTTTCTTCCAATCCTACCAAATGGTAGAATATGAAAGAAAAGGGGAAAACTGTGAATACCAATATTCCGCGGAGCACGTGTCACGATCTTAGTGGCCACATGCAAGATAACTGTGTAGCCCTCGCTATAAAGAGAAATATGAGTGACGAAGATACCTTCGTAGATCTACTTTATCTCGTCCCGAGGAAAGGATGCCTCGACAACTAAGATGAGAAGAGTAAAAGCCTAGTCTTTGGGAGGCGGTGGCGAAGGGACAAAGGTAGACATATCTAATCAGCATTAAATGCAAAAATCTCTTATCTACACGCATAATCAAGGCATGTGGAGAAAAACAATATGGAAGAACCCGATTGGCAGAGACTGGCGGTGAACGAAGGTACAACCTGTACTAAGGTTGGGAAGTTCCCGAAGGAACGTGGGTCAGCTGAGGTGGTAGAGTTCGACTGGAGAAAGCACACGGTGAACGAAGGTACCATCAATACGGAAGGTATATCAAAAAACGATGGACCTGGAGGGAGAAAAGATATACCTGGAGCAGAAGGGGTTATAAATACCAAGCCTCACAAACAAACAAAGGGCATTCAATACCTAGGAGAGAAGATCTAGTCTTAAGCTTATACCTCTTTAATGTTTAGAACTTAAGTATGACTTCAACTTGTGTTCTCTCTATTACTTTGGGAAGCATTTTAAGATCTTTGTAACCACTATAACATAATACAAAACAATCACTCATTACCTCGTGGACGTAGACTAAAGTCGAACCACGTAATCTCTTGTTTCTCATGATAACTTAGATGCTTTTACATTATATTTGAGTTCTTTGTTATTATTGTGATCTTGAGTATCTTATATTACTTAGCATTATCAGTTCAACAGAGATATCAATACTACTTAGTATCCGATTGTCTTAGCTATATACATTACGTAGACTACGGGAAAACGAGTAGTCAAAAAGGCACACACATCAATTTTCCACCATAAGTTATTTGAGCCATCGAAGAATAGTGGTACGTTTACAGAGATAGCACTTCCGTCCATAGAGTCAGATTTCTACAAACACAAACTTATAAGGTCTTAAATGTGTTTGCCTTCTCTGATACCAATTGAAAAAGCGGGGTCTAATAACCACACCCAATATTTCGTTTAGGCAATCTTTATGGACAAACTCCAATATAATTTCCAAGAGAATCAACTAGACAGTCAGACTCAATCAATGGAAATATATACAACAGTTATATCTCTGTTTCTCAATGTAATCAGCAAATCAAATAGATAGAGCCTGATTATTATGAGAAACAACTTGAACGGTACCAAAGACCAAAGTTGAAATGACAACCAATTTATATCAACAACCAAATGTTGTATTATATAATTGATTGAAATACACACAACTATGATATTTCAAATATATAGAAAATATAATGCGGAAAAGAAATAACACAGACACCAAAATTTTTGTTAATGAGGAAACCGCAAATGCAGAAAAACCCCGGGACCTAGTCCAGATTTGAACTCCACACTATATTAAGCCGCTACATACACTAGCTTAATGCAAGTTAACTTCGGACTTGAATGTAGTTGAGACCTAACCAATCTCACACTGATCAAGGTACAGTCGTGTTCCTTACGCCTCTGAATCCCAGAAGGACTCTGCGCACTTGATTTCCTTAGATGATCTCACCCACAAATAAGAGTTGCTACGACCCAAAGTCGAGACTTGATAAACAAATATGTCTCACACAGAAAGTATATTGAATAGATAAATCTGTCTTCCAAAGGAATACCTATCAGTTTTGTTTCGTCTTTTGATAAATCAAGGTGAACAAGAACCCATTGATACACCAGAATTATATTCCCGAAGAACATCCTAGTAATATCAATCACCTCACAATAATCTTCATCGTGTGGTAGCGAAACAAGATATTGTGGAATCACAAACGATGAGACGAAGATGTTTGTGACTAATTTTTATCTTGCCTATCGGAGATTAAATATCGAGCAAATGTTAGAGAAGATAGTACTCAATACGATATAACAAAGCAAGATCAGAACATGCAACTACAAACAAAATAGTTGGGCCTGGGTTCACAATCCCAATAAAGTCTCTAAATCGTTAACCTATAATGGTTTTAGGAAAAACCTATGTTAAAGGAGAATCGACTCTAGTCGCAACTAGTATCACACAGGAAGTGTGGGGATTAGGTTTCCTAGTTGCTAGAGTACTCCCTTATATAGTCTTTAAATTAGCGTTTGCAATCAATGTTATCTTGGTAACAAGGCATTCAATATTCACCGTTAAATGAAAACCTGAGTAGACTCAAGCTAATATCTTTCAACTGTTAGATCGAACTTAGATTGTTACACACAAATGAAAAGTGACTTCATTTAGATATGGGTAACCGTACCTAAACGTGTACACAGTGTTTGCTCAACAATAGTTAACCGAAGTTAGCCATATGAACACTTTCATATCAACAACCTTGTTCATCTTAAGATAACTAGTTCAAATGACTCAAATGAAACGAGTTGTAGAAATGTTCAATTGTTTATTTTTTCAAGTATACAAGACACAATTGAAGCAAAATAGTTTTTGATTCAATCGAATCAATGCATGAACATTATTCCTTATTTTATAAATATATTAATTCATGAACAAACTGATTTTAGAACATATAACCCACTTAAGTATGAAAATGGGTACGCATACCTAAGCAGTCGGACTTGGTCTGGGTTCGCCCGTATGTGAACGGGTACGCACACTGTCGTACACACCCAAACTCAGTTGAATTCCCGGACTTGAACTGTTACGCCGGTACACATACGTGTATGCATACTATAAGTTCCTGGACTTCAACTAACAAACCTGTATGCATACGGGTATCATACTATGGTTCCCGAACTTGGAATAACTTGCAACAGTTAGCATACAAGTACGCATACTGTGCTATATCCAATCTTGTATAATCGTTCTAAACTCCATTTCAATAATTGAAACATTCTAAAAAGACGACAATAGCTGTCTCACATAAACTATTAGCTTCAAAGCAATTTTCAAGTGATCAAATGATCAATACGAAACATTCCGAGTTTACACCAAATGACTGTCTCACACAAATCATATAACATGTTACCAGGCAATTTTCACATGATCATATTTTGACTTTCGTCAAGAATATAAGATGAACCTGGTTAAAGCGAAAGATTACCAACACATATTTTGAGAAATATTTAAGCGAGTTAAACTAAGTTCGAAATATCAAATGTATATAATTGAAGTCTATATAGTTATATGACTTTTGTCTCAAATAGGAGATAAAGTAGAAATAGACTTTCGAGTGATAGCTGAGTTCAAGTCTCCACATACCTTTTGTTGATAGAGTTCCACAAGCTCCCATTTGTAGTTCTTCATCTTCAATCGATGAAAGTCGTGGAGTCTAAATCTCAACTACACATTCTATCCTAATCCGAGACTTAGCTGTAAGTAGACTAGAAATCAAAACTTATAGCTTTGGAAACAAAACTTGACAAACAAGATTGAGATAGCAACGCTTGCGAGTTCGACCGAGCAGTGCTCTAACATCAAGTATGACAACTTTTTCACATACTCCGTATGCAAAATAAATTGTCTATACTCATGAACTCAGGTTCGTTTGCGAACTAAAGACCCTGAATTTTCAATGCCCTTAAGGTATGCGAACTCGGTTTGCAAACGTGGCATTACGTTCACGAATTGGTTCTAATATACGTATTTTGTGCAAATACAAACCAAGCCGAATATGTTTCAAGTGCTTCTATTGATGGTGGTTTTTAGCTCAAGGCTAAATTTGTAAAAGTCTATCTACATGACCCGGCATCGATGTAGTATACATTGATATGTCTATATTTCGCAAGGAATTTGGAGAATATATCAAAATATGACGAGTACATATGTCTCTCTTCGTATTATATCGAAACTCAAGCTCCTGGATGAACTGTTCACTTGTATAAAGCCTAATGAGTATATAAGCTCCTAGCTGCATTACTCAAATGCCGGAGCCTGCTGAGTACTTTTTTGTGCTTATGTTCCCTGGTAGAACCCTTAATATTGGTATGGCATGGCGAATATGTGTTCACTCGCAACAGAGTAGCACGTACCTCCAAATACCACGGTTAAGGCCCTTGCACAAAATACTCAATCAGAAAGCAAAGAATAAACTGAGCCGCGGAGTAGGAGCAACAATGAGGGGAGCGTGGTCATGCACGTACACGTGCATCAAAGACTCCAAAAGCACGCCACATAGATACAGTCACACATCCGGCCACGCCATTAGATCTAACAGAAGTATAACCGGGGACTGCTCACCGCATCCGATTCCATACAATAGTTCAAGATTCAGAAGATGGTTCAAAGGATGTCACTTGGAACGAAGACCTTGAAGACTTTATAGAAGCACATCGACAACGGAACGCTCTCAACTCGTCTACTTCACCTAGTGGCTCCAGAAAATTTCGACCATGCAAGCATCCACAACATATCATCGTCGAAATCAGAAAGTTCAGGCACCAGATAACCTAAAGTCAAGGATGGACCAACAACGCAACCACAATCTCCAACATTAGCCCTGACATGATCATCGCCGAGCATATATTTCATCCATCCATCCCAAGAGTGCAATGGAGTTTGGTAAATTTTGAAATCTACTGGAGAGGTCAGATACTCATTCTTTTGGAGTCAGAACCTTATTACACATTCTGGAGAAGATCAATGGTACTGTTGGTAGGATACATACGAGAGCACCTACCTTGAGTTCTCCTAGCTTGCCTTGCTATTGATTATAACTATTAAAGATTGCTTTGATTTCCATTAATGCTCGCTCTACCACCGCTAACGAATGACGAAGAGGAGCCAGATGCTGCAGATGAAAGCACAGAGCCGGGTGAACAATAAAAATAGAAGAGGGTCGATACCCCTTTTCATACGAACGCAGTTTCTAGAGTTTGAACAAAATAAGGATTCCTTATTGCTTCATGAACGTGAATAGATGACTAGGCACACCACACTCATGCTCCATAGCCGAACAAGTAGTGTACCAATATATCCGCTCCATGACCGAACCAGCCAGCCGCGCCGAGACGAGGAACACCCGTCGCTCAACCTACAACGCTCCATGGCTCCAAAGACTCCGTGGTCAAGCCAACTCTCCATGGATCCAACACTCTGTGGTCAAGCCAACTCCCCATGGCTCCAACACTCTGTGGTCAAGCCAACTCTCCATGGCTCCAGCACTCCGTGGTCAAGCCAACTCTCCATGGCTCCAGCACTCCGTGGTCAATCCAACTCTCCATGGCTCCAACACTCTATGGTTAAGTTAGCGCCAACGCTCCAGCATTCCGTGATCCAACCAGCAAGCCTTCCAAGTTCCATTTCCATTGTTCCACGAATTGAATCCATCAGCGCCACCATCACCATTTGGTAGCCGAAGTTCCAGCACCTTCATCACCGTTTAGTAGCCGAAGTTCCAGCGCCATATTTTCACCATTCCATGGACTAAATCCAGTTTCCACCATTCCATGGACTGAAGCCAAGCGCCATCTCCATACGTTCCGTGACCTAGCCAGCTAGTGCCATCCACCGATCCGCGAAATAAGTTGCAGCGCCATCTCTGCCCATCACCCTATGGCCAAGACGGAGTTACGCAAAGTCGTCAATACAAGGATCACGGATTCCGCATGCCTCCTGCCAAAAGTTAGCCAAATTCTCCCTGGCAATCTCTTCATGACTAGCACTTTTGATTTTTATCCTTGTCTGTCACCATCTCATGCTTACCCCGCAACAATGCCACTGTTACGAGCTAAGCAGGGGACTTAATATTGATGGTGTTTTTTAGCTCAGGGCTAAATTTGTAAAAGTTTATCTACCTGACCCGACATCAGATGTAGTATACATTGATATGTCTATATTTCGCAGGGAATTTGGAGAATATATAAAAATATGACGAGTACCTATGTCTCTCTTCGTATTATATCGAAACTCAAGCTCCTAGATGAACTGTTCACTAGTATAAAGCCTAATGAGTGTATAAGCTAGCTGCATTACTCACAAATACTGGAGCCTGCTGAGTACTTTTTTGTGCTTATGTTCCCTGGCATGGCATGACGGATTTGTGTTCACTCACAGCAGAGTAGCACGGACCTCCAAATACAAAGGTTAAGGCACTTGCACAAAATACTCAGTCAGAAAGCAAAGATTAAACAGAGCCACAGAGTAGGAGCAACAATGAGGGGAGTGTGGGCATGCCATAGGCTAACCGGCGCCACTTGGCTACGCCCCATGCTACCTAACCGGCCCTTACTCCTTCATCGACCAATCAGGTTGCTTTAAACCTACCACACTCCCTCGAGTTGTGGCTAGGCCCATACCTGTCGGCCCCAATTTCCATCGACCAATCAGGTCACTCTAAAGACGCCACACTCACACCAGAAGTGTATCCACGCCCATGCTTGGTCGGACACTCTCCTTCCCACCGACCAATCAGGTCACTTTAAAATACGCCACGAGAACTAGAGGTGCGGCCGCGTCTTATGTTTGGTCGGACCCTTTTCTTGACCAATCAAGTCGCCATAAACTCGCCACCATACATTAAAGGCCAAACGCACCCTGCCGCGCCACCATATTAACTGGCATGCCAAACGCGCCCTGCCAGAACAACATATTAATCGGCATGCCAACATGTCACTCTGCCGCAGTAACATGCCGGCAAGCCCTAATTTTGGCCACAACGCCAAAACCTAGCCTTGGCCATGCCGCCAAGCTCTAACTTTGGCCACAACGCCAATACCTAGCCTTGGCCACGCCGCCAAGCTTTAACTTTGGCCACGGCGCCAAAACCTCGCTGCCAAGCTCTAACTTTGGCCACGACGCCAAATCCAAGCCTTGGACACGCCGCCAAGCCCTAACTTGGGTCACGACGCCAAATCCTAGCCTTGGCCACGCCGCCAAGCCCTAGCTTTGGCCACGACACAAAATCCTAGCCTTGTCCACGCCGCCAAGCCCTAACTTTGGCCACGGCGCCAAATCCCAGCCTTGGCCTCGCCGCCAAACCCTAACTTTGGCCACATAGCCAACTTATAGCTTTGGCTATGACACAACGCCACAGGTGTGGCCATGCCACAACGTCACCATGCCGCAGCCATGCCACACCCACTAATTAGGGTTTCGACATGGCAAACCCTAATTTGGGAAAAATTGCTTTGCCAACCAAGCCAAATAACGTTTCCCAGAGCGTTGGGATCGATGTGGCAACATGACCAATGTTTCCAGAGCCATATTTGGGTCTAACACCAATATGCCAAAACAGCTGCCATGGCTACGCCACTGGCATGCCGCTATGCCACGGCTACACCGCTAGCATTCCGCTATGACACGGCTACGCCAGGCGCCACTATGCTAATGGCGCCACTTTGCTACACAACAAAGATATGTGCATAATCAACGTCTACCCTTCCTCATGAGATGCAATCTCAGCCATCCAAGTTCGCCACTGAACTGACGGACTTGCGGCAAGTTCCAGGCAACCAGCAAGTGGCAATGGCTACGCCAGGAGCCACTTACACCACCGTGCCACTGGCATGCACGAGGCATTCCAGTCATGCTGCAATGCCACTGGCGTACGCCAAAAATGCCACCGTGACATTACCAGGCGCCAACAAAAGGTAGCCATAATCAACGGCTACCCTTATTCATGAGATGCAATCTCAGCCGTTCAAGTTCGCCACCAAACTGACGGACTTGTGGCAAGTTTTAGGCGGGCGGCCAAGGCAAGCCTAATAGCATCACATGCTATTTTCTTATGACAAGTCTATTGACTTTGACTTGCCACACATAGCAACCTGCTACACGTTTTCCACGAAAACACTCGACACATCAAACATGTCACAAATTGGGGGATACTCATCAGTTTATTGGTCTGGCAGTTTACAACGTGCGGCGTGCAATACGCCCGTTATAAGAAAGTTTCATGAAGTGGGACAATTAGTGGTGATGAAAGTAAAAGTGTAAACTAATTCACTTCCTTCATCATGGAAGCATAATGCCTGATGGTTACACGTTACTCTATTCTTCCACCACTCAATCATTTCCATTTCCTACGAGACTATGGTACGTCTCAATATGACTTGTATAAATAGGTTTCACCTATTTACCACGAAACAACAAGTTTTGGTCGGCAACAACACATTATCTAGAAATCACCTGGTAGCTTTCCATCCTTCTAGTTTCAGATAAAAGTCATAAACAACCACACCATCAGAATCAACGATTATGGTCTCAACACTCTCTTTACTTCCCTACCTAAGACCAACCTTTCTCCTTTACTTTGTGACAGAAGCAAGCCTAGAATGGTCATTTCTTGATTGTACAGATTGATCTCTCGAATCAAAAGTACTCCAGTGCAGTGCATTGTTTAGGGTTTAGATTCGTTTCTCATCCACACACCCGAAATTACCAAAATCAGCAGAAACGGTTTTCACCCGTAAACAGCTTCACATAAATTTCCATGAGATATTGAGCATTTGAACAACTCTCTTAAAACACATGTAGATATATTTGAGCATCTATCAAATTGTTGATGAAAATAAATCTAGACAAAAGTTCGTATGGCTAACTTCGGTTAACTGTTATTGAGCCTACTCATTATGCACGTTCAGGCACGGTTCATCCATATCTGAATATAAGTATATTTCATTTATGTATATCAAGGTGAACCATCTAATTGTGGAGATTGATTGCTTATTTTCTTAGAAAACTTAGCTTGAATCTTAAGTTAGGTTTTCACCTAACGGTGAATATTAATTGCTTTGTTAATAAGTTATCTTCGCTTTGATTGTAAGCAACCCTAATTTGAAAGACTATAAAAGGAAAAACTCTAGCAAATGAAAACCTAATCCCGAAACTTGCGTGTGTCCTAGTTGTAAACTAGAGTCGATTCTTTCTTAACTTAGGTTTCCAGTTCTTCTGAAAACCATTACTAGGTTTAACGACTTAAGGACTTCGCTTGGGATTCGTGAAGCCAGGTCCAACTATTTTCTATGTAGTTGCGTATCCTGATCTTACTATTCTATCGTATTGAGTTTAATCTTCTCTAAAATTATCTCGAGATTTATCCCCTATATGTAAGATATAAAAAGTAATCACAACAGTTCTTCGTATCAAACTATTGTGATTCCGTAATAACTTCTGTTAATCAGTTAGGTTATTGTGAGGTGACTTATACTCTAGGTTGCCCTTCAGGAGATATAAGACCGGATTATTAGTTGTGTTTCCTGTTCACCTTGATATTTATCTAAATACGGAAACCAAAAAGGAATAGACTTATTTATGGGTGACATATTTGTTTATAAGTCTTCGACTTTGGGTCGTAGCAACTACTAGGCTATAAAGGATGTTAGCTAGGGGAATAAATCTGCGCAAGGTCTTGCGAGATTTAAGAGGGGCGTAAGGAACACGATTTGTATCTTAACTCGTGTGATACTTGGTTGGGGCTCAATTACATTCTGTGTCAAGTTAACTTGTAGTAGGATAGAGTATATAGCGTCTTAATACAGTGTGGTGTTCAAGTATGGACTAGGTCCCGGGGTTTTTCTTCATTTGCGGTTTCCTCATTAAAAAATTTCTGGTGTTAGTGTTATTTTTGTTCTGCATAATATTTTCTTTATATAATTGAAATATCACAGGTTGTGTGTTGATTAATCACAGTTGATAAATCCGGCCTTGTTTGTTGGATATAACTTGATTGATACTTGGATATTGGTCTTTGGTACCATCCAAGTTATTCTCACACCAACCAGGCTCACGGACTCATATCTGTTTGATTACTGATTGTGTTGAGAATAAGATAAAAGCTCTTTGATATCTTTTTTTGATTGAGTTTTATTAAGTTGTTACTCTCGGAATTATATTGGAGTTTAGTCCATACAGATTGTCGAACGAAAAAGTTGGATGTGGTTGTTATACCCAGTGTTTTCAACGTATATTTACGATTTTAAAGCATTAAACGGAAATCGCTATAGAAGGACGCTTCGGAACATTATGGAAAGATATGATTATTTATTCAAAGAATGCGAAGCGTTGAAAGATGAACTGAAATCTCGGTGCGACGCTCTTCCCAACGAAGATTGATTGGATAAAGTAAGTTTGTCAATCAATAGGTCGTTCACCAAAAATTGTTTTTTGTTTGTTATTTTGATTAAACAATGCTAACTCACAAATAATTTTCTTTTCCAGGTTACGATGAGTCTCCACCAATACAAATTTAAGTATAGGAAAACATTTTGGCACTAGGATTTCTATCATCTCTTGGAATAAATTAAAGTACCTGGCCATTCACCGCATATGTTTAAGTGTTAAAGCGTGATGCAGTGAACTATGTTATCTGTTTAACTTCAGTTTTATTTTGTACTAGACGTATGTTTTTCAGTGTACGATGAGTCTCCACCAATAAAAATTTAAGTATAGCAAAACGTTTTGACACTAGGATTGCTATCATCTCTTGGAATAAAGTACATGGCCATTCACCGCATATGTTTAAGTGTTCAAGCGCGATGAAGTGAACTATGTTATCTGTTTAACTTCAGTTTTATTTTATACTAGACGTATGTTTTCTCGATTTAATAAAATGATTTCACAAATTCAATTAGCAAACATTCCCAACAAAGGTGTCATGGTTTATAAATATCCATAATGACGACTCCAAGCGTAATTTTCCGGATAGATTCTTCTGATACTGCAGTTGTTTGGGTATAAACATATACATATGATGACTTTCAATCTACGATAGGGTCTTCACTGTTGTGGTATATAATCTAACGACTCCATATAAACATATATTGCATTTTGAATTCTACCAATGTGGTTGTGTCAGCCAACAGATTTTTTTTCAAAAAACATAGCCGTTGGGTCATTAAAATATATAAATACGGGCCCTTCTCTCATCTCTTCCTCACCGAAACCACATTTTTCAAATTTCACATTCATTCTCATCTTTTTCTCATCTAAAAAAAGAAGATAAAACACCATGGCTACTCCCTACACTTACGAAGAAAATTGCGCCATTGTGAGAGCTTGAGTAACAGTTAGACAACACTTCGAAGATCTAGGAAAACACATCGATCAAACATCCGATGCTTGGTGGAACCGTGTATTCATAGTTTTTCGGCGTTAAACGGAAACTGCAACTCAAGGACTTTGAAACTCGTCAAGGAAAAGTTCAAGGAGATATTTGAAGAATGTGAATTTTTCAAATGTGAAATGGAAGCTCGTATGTAAGGAAGCCAATATCAATGTTTTGGGTCCTATAAGAGTAAGTATTTAAACACATAGACATTCATAATCCGAAGTTTTGAATAATACTAACTAACTTATAATTGATTACTGTTGTCAGTGGGTGATGTCTCATACCGCATTTGAGGCCAAGCGCGGGAAAAGGTATGAACATGACGATTGCTATCGTATCTTGGAAGATAGTAAAACCTATGATTGCAACCTACATGATTAAGTGTTTAAGTGCAACATTATTATCTATTGTATTTCATTTCCTTCAATGTAACAATATGCAAGATGTATTCCTTTTAAGATTCAATAAATGAGTTCACAAATCCTAGAAAAAAAAATTCCAACAAGAGTCGTCACGATATAAAGATATCATCCATGACGACTCTCATGTATATTTGTAACTAATGGTCGGTTTGGGTCGTAATTTTTTGAGAATAACCTATTAATAACTCCAACTGTTATTTTTCCGACAGAGTATTATGATACCAAAGTCGTTTGGCGATCATACCATCTCAGGTGATTACTCAGGATCGGTTACACTAATTAATCAAAACTAGTCATACCAAATCATAAGTCAGGCATTGTGATTAGTTATACCAAGATACATAACAAGTTACGATCGGTTCTACCATCTCACACACATTGGTAATCCAAGTATATGAAATGAATAACAATACCAATAAGCCTAGGGATTTTCCTTTCAATTCATAAAAAAAGTTCATGAATGTACTTCCTTTAAACAAATGTAAAACATTGTTTCCTAGGATGAAATCTTCACCTTTACCCATTCACATAATCACAATAGAATTCATAAGATTATGTCAATGTCATATCTACGAAGTTCAAAATATAAGCGTTATACTTCGTAGTCTAATTCCTTAATACTATGATCATATGACCATGTCCCACTACTAGAGTAAAATATTCCTTCACAGCTTCGCAATTATGTTTTTAATATAGCACGACTTGAAAAATACGTTAGGAATGAAACAGTTCAAGTCAATATTACTAACCTCAAGATGAAGGATGATGTAGTCGTTGTAGCTCGTTACTACATATACAGATATACTCTAGAGACTCCATAAGCATTTATTGCAAAATTTGAATTCTACCAATGTGAAATTTTTTCAGAAACTTAGACGTTAATTAGGTCTTTAAAATCTAAAAATACAGCCCTTCTCCCATCTTTTCCTCACCCAAACCACAATTTTCGACTATCACATTCATTCTCATCAATTTCTAATCCAAAAAAAGAAGAGAAAACACCATGGCTACTCCATACATTCAATAAGATTAATTTTGCTCGCATTTGTGCCATATAACTGGATATGGCTGCAACTAGAGGTGTAAATTGGGCTGTGCCAGCATGAGCACAGCCCATCCCAGCACGTGACTTAGCCCAGCACGGCACAACACGTTAGTTAAATGGGACGTGCTGGGTTTGATTAATTGGCACAGTAGCACAGCACAGCACGCGGCACGGATAAGCACGTGGCCCAGCCCAGCCCAGCACGTTAAGAGAGCACGTCATAATATGTACAAATACACCATATAACATGGCATAATACATCACATTTTTTGTATATTTCACAAAAGAGTCACTATTCTAGCTAGTTTTTAACATATTATGTTGGCTTATTTATAACAACACATATAATACCTTAATATTTGGAAAATATATTTCAATATCGTTGTTATAATGTCGTCACCTATATTTAACTAGAACATTAATTTACATGACAATAATCTAATTTTATATTTGATGGGCTATTACTTTTTATTTAATAAACTTGTTAATTTTACTTGAAATAATTTCAAATGATATGTTGTCTAATTAAATTCTTGTGACAATGTCTGACTTAATGTATACATTAAATGATTTCAAATTGTTTATAGCACGTGTGCCAGCACGGCACAACACGGCACGTTTATTCGTGTCTTTGTGTGCGTGGTCAGTGGTCTTGTGCCTAGCTTTTGACTAGTAAAGCACACGACACGGCACATCACGTTTAAATCGTTGGCACAACACAAGACGGCACATGGCACGTGAAACACGCGACTTCGTGTCTTGGTCGGCTTGCCGAGACGTTTTACACCTCTAGCTGCAACAATAGATTTTCTCTTTTCAGCTGCCCCTTCAAGACGTGACATAGCATTATATAAACATTTTGCTATATTCATTAACACAGGGATCTTTCGCATCTCAGGAACAGGCAAATGTCAGAATTTTCTTGCATAGATAAATTTTAGCGAAGTTGCTTCCCATCTACCGGTTCCATACACCATCTTAATACACCCCTATGTGTCATGGATCACAGCCGAGATGGGAAATGGTGGGTTAGGGAAAGCTTTCGGGGGACCAATAGGGGGTGGGCACATAGGCGGGGTATGTTTTTGGGGTATAAATCCGGTAGATGGGAAGCATTTTCGAAATTTTAGTTTGTGAATATAGGAAAGAGCGAATGAGCAGTCAATGTAAGATATAATAAATTGCAACCAAACCAACCTTGGACCATTTTTTGTACACGTTTAAGCGGTTGAAAGAACATGTCCTTTGCTGCACATAATTGAAGATTCCAATCAAATAAAATGGTAATTTCAAAATAGAGTGTGAAGAAAGCATGAAGTAGACTAATAACGTATCGCAAAGTTGCCACAATCTATCTATTACTATTATAAAGGGAACTCCCCTTAGTTGAAGCTGTAAATTTATTTGACCATTTTTCCCCTACTTTAATAGGTTTGAATCGAAACTAGAAATATTATTTGAGGATAAAGTGGTAACTATGAGCTGAAAAATTGTTTTCCCATGTGTGAAATATTGTTTGGGGGTAAAATAGCAATCAATCAAATGCGATCGACTTGAACAAATTTAATCTATCAATTTCATACAATTCCAGCAACTACGATAATGTAGTAAGAATTGAAATTAAATCTTCAGTAACAGAAATATCCTCCACATGCAAAGGAAGGAAACCCCCATTTAAATTGAAATTAAATCTATTAGTAATTCCAGGAAGGAAGGTGGTTAAGTTGGAAAAACCCTAAAAATATTTGAAGAAGAGGTGGACTGAAATTAGTCTACAATTTAGTACTCCGGTTATGGCGGCAAAAGTAAAGAGAGAAAAATTGTTGTGTGTAGAAGTGGTGTCTACATGTACCGCAAGAGAGAAGAAGGAAGAAGAATGTGTGTAAGGCAGGTGCCGGTGGAGAAAGAATGGAGAAGATGAAAGAAAAATCTCGATTTTTTGGTTTATGAGTTATTGCATTTTCAATAAACGGGTAGGACTCAAAAGAAAAACATCCCCAGTTGCCATGGATTTAGATAGTCTAGTGCACCGTTCGTTCTTGTACGTAATAATGAAAGCAAACCTTATCCGTCAGAAAATACAAAAATTAAACAATGCATTAGAGTCTGCTAAGAACAAAGCGTCAAATCTCCGAGCAGCCAACCTCTTGTATAGTCGTGTTGTAAGGTATTGTTAGCGTCTTTGACGGCATTGACCTATTTACTGTATCCTCAGCAATCTCACTTTGGAAGACCGTTTCTGCCGCTTGTTGGTTGTCATTGCATAAGCCAAACACATTGGATATTCTCTTCCTGTCGCTTACACTGGAATGCCCGTTGTCCAGCTTAAATTGAGGCAAGCTAGATGGATTCTTTCAAACGTTTGCATTTGGTGCCTAACTTTGTCCAACTTTGAGTTTGGTGCCCAGTTAACCAATTGACTTTGTTTGACCAAGTTGACCATCCATTTTACACTTAAAATTGTGAAATGACTAGATGAATGCAGGAAAGTTAATTGTTGGCCAAGAATGGTTGAACATAGATGAATGCAAAAACTATTTGTAGGGAATTGAATTTTACAATTTTAAGTGTAAAGTGGATGGTCAACACGGTTAAACAAATTCAATCGGTTGACTGGTCATCAAACTCAAAGTCGGACAAAGTTAGGCACCAATCGCAAAGGTATATCATTTTATGGGTACCAAAATCAAAATATCCCAAAAGGAAAATGTAAGCCTTTCTCATATTCTATTGTACTGAGAAATTTAGTCTCAAGTTTTACGAAACCAAATGCTTCACAACAAGGACCTATTGCAAGGGTGAACTCCTGCCAACATTATGAAAATTTTGTTTTAATCATAGCCGCTAAAAGAAGAGGACTTGTATGGAAAAATAAGGGAAAAGGGAGAACTCCTACCTCAACTGCAGCTTTCTTTCCTAGTATGTGCCATCTCTAAGTAACCTTTTCATTGTTGAAAGTCGTCGTGCATTTTCCTAAAAGCTCCACCTTTTTCTAACACATACATTTGAAACCAAATGTTTCACAGTAAAGACCAATTGCAAAGGGGGAACTCCTGCCTGCCTGTGTTTTTTTTTTTTTACCTAAGAGATTTTATTAATAAGAAACAAAGAATTACAAAATATTTGGAAGCCAGTTATGGACAACAAGTCCTAGGCCCAACAACAGTAAAGTAAAAACAAAAGGATAACAGGCCAAGCCCAACAAAATAAAAGCAATGTTTACAAGTAAACAAAGCTATCAATCAAATCTGTAATAAGTAGTATCTGGGCATTCCATTCTGTGCATATTAAGGGGTCTTGTAGAGAAAATCATTGTCTGTCCCTTAGGTAGATGAACACCTTTTTTAGCAAAAAAGTCTGCAGAAAAATTCACTTCTATATAGACATGGTTAAAGTGAATATGTTTCAATCTAGTACTAACAAACTTCCATCTGTTCCATACACACCAAGGAAGCTTGTTCTTCATATAGGCAGAGATGGCAGCAGTGGAGTCAGGATTAATAGTAATTTTCTCCTTCTTGTTCTTCACATCCCATTCCATAGCAAAAAGGGTCCCCATAATTTCTGCAATAAAGTTTGTGGATATTCTCAAGCATCCACTTTCAGCTGTAATGAATTCACCCATACTATTTCTGACAATAAATCCATACCCAGCATTACCACGGTTACCTCTAGAAGCCCCATCACAACCGAATAAAAGATTATTTGTTTCCAGAAAAAAGAAGGAGCATTCTATAGCCTTAGCAGATTTCACCTTCCTACAGCCTATATTAAAGAATTTAAGTATCTGCAAATCATAAGCTATATTGAACATAAAACCTTTCGGTCTGAGCTCACAGTCGTGCACCATTCTTGTGATCTTGGATTTGACCTTGTCACTGTCAGGCAGGATATTATCAAAGAATATTCTGTTTCTGGTGAACCATATATCTACCATTATGTTAAATGCTGCTATATACCACAATTCCTGGATAAATGAACTCTTATGTTTGCAAAGATTTATAACATCATCAAAAGACTTTGGATTTTTAAAAGAAAAAAATGTTGCCTAACCAAGTCCATAAAATTTGACCATAATTGCAGTTCCACAAAATACGGTTCATGTTGTCCTGTTCTTTATGACAAAGATAACATCTGGATGCAAGTGACATACCTCTCTTAGTGGTGTTTTCATCAGTATTTCCAGCTCCTCTTGTTATTCCATATATTGCTTGAAGTGGAGGGATGAACACAAGAATTCCAAATTTTCTTATACCATTTTAGTTTTGGATGCTTCTTCCTGATCACATTGATAGCACTAGAAGTAGAGAATTCACCATCTTGAGTAGCAGTCCAAACCAGTTTGTCAAAAAATTGTTTCAATCAAAATTTTAAAAGAAGAGCACTTGAATGAAAAAAATCAAGGGAAATTGAGAACTCCTACCTCAACTGCAGAGCAACCTATGGATTGCTGATCGAGCAATCCTTTTGTTTCCTATCAGAAAACACTTGCATCTGAATGAAACCAAAAAATAAGAAAAAAAGAAAATTCAGTAAAATTCAGAATTGTACTTATCACTAAGCACAAAATAGGAAACTGGATTCTAAAGGAATACTTCAAGCAACAGATCAGGGTGACGAAGTTGAATCCTTCGAGCATTCAACAACTGCCCGTGATCTCTTAGACCAGGCACGGAGCCACACCCAGTCTAGTGGGGACAGCAGTCCCCCCTAGGATTTCCTATTTACATATTCATGCTTTACATAATTACCATTTTAGGCTTGAAAATTTTAAGTATTTGTAGATTTGTCCCCTTATCTTTATATATTACATAGAGAGCCTTGAATCCTTTACTATACACTTTAAAAACTACTGGTATTAGGTACTTATCGTATAAAACTTGGCTTAAATATCAAAATTATGTAGGTAAGAAGTGAAAAATATCAAAATATTAAATCCAACCATCAATCTAAACATCTTACGACTTATTGGATATTTTGGTGACATCATTCGAAGGAAAATATCAAAGCCTAAAAAAAATTTGCGGCCTTCGGCCGCCTACTTTTATGGCGAAACTACTATACATATATATATTTGTCCCCCCAAACAATAAATCCCAGCTTCGTCCCTATCTTAGACCATGATCTCTTAGAACTTAGAAGATTCCTAGGAGCAGAAATAATATTTCTAACTATGACTGGCATCCCAAAACTGGAAAACAAACCAACATAAGATTGGTAGTCATAGAATATTCAAATCCTAAAACCACATCTTATGAGAATAAACAGAAACAAATTCTTCTTTCCACAACCTAAAACCACATAATATATTCTTTTTTGAAAGAATCGAATAAAAAACAACCGGCCATTACCTAGAAGTGCTCAGAGAGAATGCGAATGAAATTGGGCAAGATGATCACCTCGTCTAGGGTTTATGCAGTGGAACATTTGAAAAGGATGTTGTTGCATGTAACGTTTGAAGTTATTACTGGATCTAAAGAAAATCGTTTTTGTTTTCGTAACTGAAGGAGGGGATCGCCCTAAATTTGTGCTGATGTTAATAGGATTGATAACAGACGGAGAGATAATAATGGATGCGTGAATCTGGATGGTCGGATGGGGCGTTAAACATGGGTTGATTCTTAGCCGCGATTTGTCTCTCAACTTCTTAACTTTGAGAGCAAATGGTGGCCGCGGATCGAACTAAAAAACCCATCCGCAACCATTGGATTTCACAAAAACCATTTGTTTTTGTAAGAATGACTAATCTAAATTCACTAAATTTGTGCCCGTGCTACGCAGTGGGCATAGAGACCTTCCTCTAATCATCCTCCAACTCCCAATAAGGATGCCTAAATCCAAAAATTTGATCACTAGAGGTGGGAGAATGCATGCGCTGCAATAATAATAATAACATATAAGATATTGGTTGATTTGTGTTTTGGAGCTCTAATGCTTTGAGTTTGCATTGCACATGGAAAGAAAGCCATACTTTGTATGCCCCATAACAAACCAAAATTAGTCATTCCTACAACTGGAATATCAAAATAAAATAAACAATTGAAATTTCCGTAACCCTGTGATCATAGAGACAGAGATGCATAAGGATAAAAGTGCTCAAATATTTAGAAGCTGAAAAACGTTAGAAGGTGTAATAGAAAATTTTATAGACTAAGTATCTAAGTGTTATGGACTGATCATATTTCTTTAAGCAGCCATGTATAACAAAATGCAACACTGATTTTTCATACATATTTGAATCTTCAATGCCCACCTTTGGGTGAGAACCCCTCAATTTCAAATGACTGCACATATTCAACATTTGAACAACCTGTCGTTATATGTATAATTCCAACCTTTCTTTACCAATTATCCATCCCCCTGCCTCATTATTTTGAAGCAGCCGTACGTATGAACGAACCAAGTCCACCCTTGACATATTACGTTTGCCACCAGTAAAAAGAAATATGCGAAAATTTAAGAGGAAAACCATTATATGTCTGTACTTAAAAACTTCTAATGTGCCATAATATGAAAGAGGTGCCACTACCTTTGTGAAAACTTCCGACTGGCAAAGTTGTAGAATCTTATTTTCCATATTGAAAAAAAAAATGAGAGCATAATCCACTAACGTATTATCCATAAATGTGAGAATCATTAAGTGTCTTGCAGTCTTGCCATTCCAACAACATATCTATATCGGCTCTTCATCACTAAGTGTTTCTATGGCCACAGTAGCCTCCAAGTTATCTTGTTTATAACAACCAAACCAAAACATAAATAAATCGAAGACAACACCATCAAATAGTGAATTTTGACACATAATGTTGGAGCTTTTGAGTTTATTTACCAAAACAAAGTGATAAATTTTCTAAACCCTGCTAAAATCTTAAGATTACTCTCGTCAATTGAGTAAACCAAAACCTGAATAAAAAACTTGAGTTAAGAAGTATACAAAGCTTACCCTTGGTGACACGTCTAACAAATGATCATCATCATGGATATAGCGTCAGAAACACCGTTGCTTCTTGTGTCTGTCAACACAATAAAATTTCAAAACATGAATCAGATTAAGATGCAGGGCTGTGAGAGGAAAAAAGAATAAGAGAGAAAAGGAAAGGAGGTTTCTCCGAAGAGGAAATGAGGTTTTTTTGAATTGATTTCTGTATTTATGGGCTCTATATATGGCCCAAAGATGATTTACATGGCTGTATACGATTTGTGTTTCCTAATGAAAAACGAATACCTTGAACAAAGCAGGAATCTTTTGAAAGCTTAAGCGCCATTGCAAATGGTATAAAAATCTCTACTTTGGGGACAAATAAAACAAATGCGGTAAAGCTAAATTAGTCACCACCTAGCCAGGTCCTATTAAATAACACCTATGGAATTGAGTTTCTTCACTAGTCCTTCAAAAGCACCTATGAAATTAATTAGCATCAACAGCTTCACCAAGTGCCACGTTTGGAGGCTCAATATCCCCTTTCTTCAAGGCGTTTAAACAAACATATTAACAGATACTAAATGAAATTGTCGGAAATATTATGTGAAACTGAATAATTACGTGAAACTGAATAATTACGTGAAACTGATTTTTTTTTCCAGTACATTGTGTGCATTATTTTTCAATCATACGATAAAAATACTGCATATCTCTTTGAGTTTATATTGATCAAAGGATGCCACAATTTATACGAAAACTCTGTAATTGAGTAATTTTACGTTATGAATTGCATGTTGGAAAATTGGGTTAAAAACAAGAGGATGAAAAACAGAAACAAAACAATGGTGTACCCCTGACTTCAAGGCTCTTTCGATTCTTTTAGATAATAATTCTACCTTTCCCAATTAACTTGGCGAGTACAACAGGTCTCTCGAATTATGCCTTCAGGATTCAATGAAGCCCTAACACCGTAATCGAATTCAAGGATTGTACTTCCTTGACCCGACCAAGAATCACACTATATAAGGTTCTCGATGATGCTATTAGAGAAGAAGAAAACAGATTGTTTTTGATGTGATGATAAACGAGTTTTGGGAGATGCTATTTATAGATGTTTTCGCATCTGTTGGGAATGGCGTCTGTTGGAATCGAAACGATGAGTCTCTTCATCATCAGACATAAATGGCGTCTGTTGGAATCGAAGATTGATATGATTCTAGCGTAAAACGGTTACGTACCACCAAAAATTCTTCCAACATTGCATATATAAGCAAAAGCGATTTCAACATTGCATATATAAGCAAAAGCGATTTCCCCCTTGGATAGCGTAGTTGAAAATATTCCAACATTGCATATATAAGCAAAAGCGATTTCCTTTCCAACACGATTTCGATACTTACACCATAACACAATTTCCTTAATTAACTATACAAAATCTGAATCACCAATTAAACAATTTCCTTTCCAACACGATTTCCATACTTACACCATATCACAATTTCCTTAAGTAAGCGATTTCCTACGTTTTTTTATAGATATTTTGATGTAATTGTCGTCCACCTTTGACTGTGTTAGTAATGTACAGTTAAGTTTTGGTGTATACACGGTGTAACAAAATTATTTAAGTTCAAATTCTAACATAAGTATTGTCCACCTACTTTTTTGTTTACACCGTTACTAATGAACAATTAGGTATTTGATGTAAACAAAGTGTAACCAAATTTTAATTATTACAACCAATAGAATTATGCCAATTGTCCTCACCATAGCTTTTGCATTAGAAAAGGCCTATTTCGGCCAATAGAAAGCGAGGGTTTTATCACCGTTTAACGTGAGAGCTTTATGTGTCAAGGCCTTTAAGGAAGACAGGGGAATAAAAACAAATTTCAAATTTGTTTATACTTTTGCGTGTGAATTGTGTGATTTGGGAATTCAATATAATGATTTTGGTTGTCCGGAGTTTAAACTGTAAACTAGACTCAAATGGGAAAGATGATAAGTAAAAAGTTAAGAGAAGCTTTGCCGCTTTGCAATGATTATTATCTTCGCACAATCAAGTAATGATCGAGATTTTTTCTGTTATCTTCTTCTTCAGTTTTTTATTTTTGCATTATTATTGTTGATTTTTTATGTTTTTTGTGAGCTTTATGTTTACTTTGTTTTGTGCGAGTGAATACCTAGAAGAGAATCGATGTGGTAGAGAAATTAAAAGTATTAAAAGTGGTTCTAAAGATGCTCTAAATAAAGGGTCTCAAGCTAAATATAAGGTATATGGTTAGTTCCTTTTTAGGCTCTTCTAAGTGGAATGATTACATCTTAGTTTCATTTTTTTTATTACATGGGTTTTTTAGTTGACTAATATGCTTATTACATTTAAAACTCAATTATCTCAAGCACTGTTCTATCTTATTTATATCATCCCTATTAATTGGTGCATCTATAACTTTTCCCAGTTTATGATAACTGTGGTGTACCTGACTTGGGATGTTAGAATCCTTTACATGGATGGAGCAAAAAAGTTAAAATAATCATGTGATCAAATTCACCATTGCAATGACTAAAAGATGCAAGATAGATGCCTATCATGCCTTCCCTTGATTAATAGTTCTTCAAGCCCTTATGTTGGCTCCTTGGAAATTTTTGGGTAACCGGATCAAACTCCACCTCTCTATATACAGCTTTGAACGGCAATTAAAAATTATTATTATTGATTTTTTTACGTGTGATGTGAGCCTTTTGTTTACTTTATTTTGTGTGAGCGAATAGTTAGAAGAGTCTCGATGTGGTAGAGAACATAAATGTGGTCAAAAAAGTGTTAAAATGGTTCTAAAGATGCTCCAAGAAAGGGTATGAAGCAGAATTTAAGGTATATGTTTGATTATTTTTTTTAGTCTATTTTAAGTGTAATGATTGCATCTCAGTTTCATATATTTTTTTTCCCCTTATTTACCTGGATTGTTTGATTGACTGATATGCTTATTACATTTAAAATTCATTTGGGTAGGCTAGGCTAGGCTTTGTCAAGGTTAGTTTCGTTTGAGTTTTCCTGAAGACATACACATGTATGCTCGCTCTTAAATCGTGTTGCAAGAGTTAACATATTAAGGTATTATATGTGGGTACAGTAGTGTGCACCAAAGTGGTCAAAGACAGCCTCGGGATAGCTTTGGACTACAAAAGGTATTGTTTTTAGAACCCATCCGCCATTTTAGAACATTAATTTTGTGGCAATACGTTATCGACTTTTACTTTCAAAAGATTAATTGAACTTGAACCATGGTTTAATTAACTACCAATATCAGTTGAAACACATTTGAAATTTGAAGGCTTTGAACCATATCATCATGAATTATTGTGAATGCTTTAAGTTTTTATTGTGGATGCGTCAATCGTGACATACTGGTTAAGAGTTCTATTTTATACAGGGTTGAATATGTGTAACAAGTCGGCACATTCCATTTGACCGGGCATGAAAACCAAGGCATTTGAGGCGCTGGAATTACTGAAAAGGAAGAAAGTTGCATCTTTGGCCAAGAAACACGCTTTATTGTAGAAGCTCTACCATATTTTAGCCAATATGATGATCTTCTTTTGAAGCGGACCTAATGACGAGTGTATATATGAAGAAGTGATGGGTATGAAACTCAACTTTTAGCAGGAGATTTAATCCTCTTGCTCATCATGTAATTCTTTCATATTTCTTTACAGTACAGTGTACATTATGTAATGCAACTGTTTATTACGGTAGTAAGTATTATTTTTGCGCCCTATATTGTTTCGCTCATCATTTTAAAGTTTTCAAGTATTTGATGTCCTTGGTTCGGTTATTACAGTTTGTAACTATCAAGTACTAAATTCTTATTGTATTGTGGTTGAATGCTTCCCTGAAGCTTATGATGATGTTTTTTCATGTTTAAGAAGATGAATCAGTTTTGATTATTTTGCATATTTCAAGACACATGATATCAGATTTCCTATAAATATTGTATATATGAATGGGCACTGAGTTATGAAAATTTAACATCAGCTTGCTAGCTCAAACAATAAACGAAATTTTAGCCCAACCTGAATTAAAAGGCTATACTCCTGGTGCAAAGCATGGGTTTCTATCTAGAAAGTAACCTGTGCTGCGCACCGGGTGGTTGCCTTCTTGTAACGCACCGAGTTGAGCAATGTTTCGCAGGTGATTCTAATATATAATATCTCAAAGGCTCAAGATTTCTACCAACTTAGGAGGATATGCAGCTGATTTTCTCTAAAATGTCTCCTTATTTTAATCCATGACCCACAAAGAGGTCCCATCAAAGGATTATGCAAAGGACACATAGCAACTCAGAGTATTAACATCTAAAATGTAAGTTCTCGAATGTAAGAAAAGTTACGGAAAACATCAAAAAGAAATAGATTGAGTTGTAATTATTTTCAAGAAAGTACGATTAACAAATTTTATTCCATACAAATTATCAACGCTCGCTAATGGGGGACCGAATCCAATGGGAGTGTACCACATCCCCGAGTCGACGAGTAAGACATAGTTGCACTAATCAATGAAGTCACCCGTTATAGCTTATAATCTTAAACACCTTTATACCCTTGTCTCAAGCATAAAGATTATAAGTTGCTTCCCCAAATGCGCCCTTAATCAAAAATCAACAAGGAAGTATTGATTTTACTCATAAAAGAAGTTTTTCCGAAATTACATGCAAGAACAGTAATGGTTACTTTTGAGGCCGAAGATGATACCATGTTTTCTGGATAGTACGAGTGTTGAAAGCTTTAATCTTGATGAAATTGATTTTTCAACTTCATTCGAAGAAGGAGGAGTGATTGAGTCCTATCTTACTGTTCCTGTGTTTGTTAATAATCAGAAAGGCGATTTTCCAATAAATGATTAATCAAACACGCAAGTAAGTTGGTGTTTAGTATTAGATTGTGTCTTTAATGAAATCGTAGTATATTTACGTATTTTTTTTACTTTATTTTTTATAATGCAAAGAGAAATATTATTGATGTTCCTCCTCCTATTACTAGGTTTATTGACCTTGTTAGAGTAGTAAATTTCCACTAATGTTGTGATGATTATTGTTTAGATACAAATTCATTCATGGGTTTAACATGTATCTGTTTTAGATACAAATTCA
Source organism: Papaver armeniacum (assembly GCA_023531295.1). Lineage (NCBI taxonomy): Eukaryota > Viridiplantae > Streptophyta > Magnoliopsida > Ranunculales > Papaveraceae > Papaver > Papaver armeniacum. The sequence continues at coordinate 13,056 of JAJJWW010007688.1, read as the reverse complement.
TTCATGGGTTTAACATAGTGTTTGATGCATTGTTTCAAAGAAAATTCCCTTTCTACAACAAGACTCTTATTCTCTAACTGGTTTTTTTCTAGATCGTTCCCCGTTGATCACTTTGGACCCATATCAGAACAATACCCAGATACCTCACACCTCTACAGAACAAACATGGTATGTCGAGTAGTGATTTAAATAGTTTTCTTTATTATAAGTAGGCACTTTGCAATCACTCTAACATTAATTCCTCGATAAAATTGTAGGCATTTGATAGCAAAAAGGAAGCAAGGGATTGGTGCGTCGAAATGGGTAAAAACAACAGTTGTGTTATTGTTACTCCAAGTGGTGTGTGTAGGAAAAGGAATGTTTGGACCAATGGAAAAGGTTGTAGGTTTGAACTGGGATGCGAGAGGGGTGGTGTTTACAAAAGTCGCAAGTCGAAGAAACAAGTTGAAAAATCCATGGGCAAGAAGAGGAAAAAAGACACGGGAACGAAGAAAATAAATTGTCCATTTAAGTTAAGTGTTCTGTGTGGGGATGATTCAAAATGGCATGTAAATGTTAGAAATGGGAGGCATAGCCACGATCCCCCGGAATCTCTAGTGGGACATGTTACTTCATCATTGATTGAAGAAGAGTATCAGAGGGTTGTACAGCTCTACGACGATGGTGGAAAATCTGCAACGATCCTTACGACTATGCAACCAGAATTCCCTGGAATAGTTTGTCATATCAAGACTATTTACAATGCGATTCTAAAAAGTAAGAGAATATCAGGGGATGGGAAGACATAATTTCAAGAGTTTAAGCATTTGCGTGCAGAAAATTACTACATATTCCGATCGAGAACCAACATTAATAAAGAAATTACAGATATGTTTTTCGCACATCCCAAGTTTGCAAGTTCAACCAACACTTTTCACAAATTTGTTATACTCGACAACACGTACAATACAAATCTATATGACATGCCGTTGCTAAATGTGGTTAGCCATACATCGACTAAAGCTCCGTTTACAGTTGCACTATGTTTCATGCAATTTGAAAGAGAAGATATTTTTTTTTTGGGCATTCGAGCATCTCAAAGAGATTTACTTGTATGATAATGTGCCAACTTTATTTCTAACATATTGTAGCAAAGCCATGATCAAAGTTGTGAAGAGGGTGTTCCCATTTTCAACACACTTGCTTTGTACTTGGCATATTAACAAGGATATGATGGCATATTGCAAACCCATCATAACCCCCCTAAGAAGAAGAAAAATAAGAAGAACAAAAACAAGGGTAATGAGCAAGATGAGATAGTTCCATAGCTTAGCCCTCAAGAGCGAATCCAGCAAAATGAGCTCGAGAGGGAAAAAAGAAAGAAACAAAAGTTGGAGTGGGCGGAGTTTAAAGATGAGTGGAGATCACTTTGCATGTCACGTACAATATAGAGGATTTTAATATAAACTATAAGCATTTTGTTCATTCTTGGGATGGTCGACAAGGAGTAGTCATAGCTATTCTCATTAAACAAGGGTTTAAACCCCACAAGGAGAAGTTTGTGGCTTCCTGGACGAACAAGGTAAAACACTTCGACAACCAAGCCACGAGTTTGGTCGAGAGCTCTCATGGTAGGGTGAAGAGTTATGTAGTTAGATCAAGTGGTTCTTTTCCTATATTTTTTAAAGCAGTTCATCGTATGTTCGGCGCCGATATTACAAGGATCTTGCAACAATTTTAGATAAGTAAAACTTAAAGTAAATAGAGGTATATGAAGGAACCAATCTTTAAGCTTCTTATAGGTAATGTTTCTCATTTTTCCTTACGAAGTATGATGCTTGAAAAACAATATAAATCGATGATTGTTAGTGACGAAAATTGTTGTGTCAGTACCATCAAGTCTACTATGGGACTTCCTTATTCACATGTAATGCAAATGTACAGTAACATGAAAGAACCAATCCCGCTCACCGCTATTGATACCTTTTGGAGGCAATTGTCATTAAAGTTCGTCAATAAAGTTCGGGAGGAGAGAATGTTTCATGAATTGATTGTATTAGGTGATATTGAAGAAAAGTGGTTGCAGGCCACACCATACGAAAAGGAAATGATTGAAAGTGACATGGATGTAATTGATCGCCTTGATGCTACTGTTGATTTAGAACCCAGTTTTAAGAAGGTGAAAAAAAAAAGGTGGAACAAGCACAAAGTCAAGGTGGAACGACAACAAAAGACTTCTATCCAAGCATGAACTAGTGGACAAAGATAATGAGGAAGAAGATAAATAAAATAAGAGCGGAACAATTGGGAAACTCAAAAGTGGGACTAAAGTTTTCCCACGAAGCGTACATAGTCAGCCAACGCCAACATCAGTTGTAGGTCTGGTCAGGACTATCGGAAGTCCAGATGAAGTTTCTTCCACAGTTATACAAAGCCATCCAAGAACAACCGCAACGGATTATCTCTCGCAAGATGGTAATTTTTTAGATGATAAGTACTTTCGGTATATGCCAGTTCACATGATTCCATTCATTACTTCCAATGACGATGTTGCTAGGTTGGGAAATTGCGGGTTTGAGGTCGTGGAGAAACAATTAAATTTGGGAAGCCTAGCCAAGAGACTTAATATTACAGGGCCACAATATGTCAGGTTGAAAATGGTAAAAAACATGGAAAGAAACGAAGCAGTATACAGAAGCATGTGGGGTAACAAGGGATATGAAGCATTGGTTTGTCGTATTATACTTCCTCGTAATACGAAAACCATTTCACATAACAACTGGATGCTTATGCCTGATTGTGGTTTTGTTATAGCCGACACATTTTCTGTTGTGGTGCACTACATCGGGAAGGACGTAAGTTATACCTTTGCTCCTGCTACTGTAAAAATGTCAAATAGAACTAAAAACAAGATCATAGTCATGGGTTTCGTTGAAGGTAATCACTTTATCGATTATGAAGTTGAGTGGGAATTGTCCCTTTCCCCAGAACCCGACCTTAGCTACTAGGAGGGCAAAAAACGAATGGTGTGAGGAGTGGCTCTGTCAGTATGATCTTAGAATTTCCCAGTGGAATTATCTTTCTGGTCTCCAAAAGCTAGTTCCGAACCTGGTGTCAGACTCAGTTCCAATAAATGTAGTTGATGATTAAGCAATACATTGGGAGTAAAAGCCAGCATCATTAAATAGCTAGAAGTACAGGTTTTTTGTTTTGTTTTCTTGGGTAACTTGGATCAGTAACATACATAGAAGTTAACATCAACACAATGATTTTTTTTTTTTTTTTTTGTAATTATGAAGTATGGCGGTAGTGACATAGATTCACACTTTTGTAAAACGAACATGGTGATCGATGTAAACGTTTACACGTAATATATATATATATATATATAATATTTTGCTACGGCGTTGTGTTTGAAACTGCAGGTCTAATTTCCCAGGGATATCATGATTTATAATGGTACTTGAGTGACATTACATAAAAAAGTCAGGTACCTTCACTTATATAGACTGCATAAATAACTGATTACCTTTATTGATAGACTGCACAAAATAACTCGGGTACCTTTACTTATAGACTACACAAAATAACTCGAGTAGCCTTGCTGATGGACCACATAAATAAGCAGGGTATCCTTAACTGAGGAGCCATATAAATAAGTGGGGTACGTTGACTTTTGGACCACATAAATAACTCTGGTATCTTGAATGATGGACAACATAAATAAGTTGGGTACGATAAAAATGACTAGTAGATCACATAAATAATACCAACATTTTATTCAAAAGAAGAAAATAGTATTATGGGATGAGAGGACATAAGTTCAAGAGTTTACAATGCAATTCAAATCAACATCAGTTTCATTATAAGCATGAGATTTGTCCTGCAACAAGACCTAGCCATATTCCCTTGAACCTCTCGGATGACATTAACATGCCTATTTGCTACCCGATAACAATGAATTATCATATCACATTCTTCACTCAAACTATGTCTTTCTTTAGAGCAACTGCAGTGGGACGAGTAAAACTAAAGACTAAAAACCAAACAAAAAGTAAAAGAAATAGGTTTAGTCCGTGGTGAGACGCTACGTTGGAGGAGTAAATTTGGTGGAGCGGAGTTACAGTGGTTCGTCTGACATGGGGTGTAGATGTTAAATGCGTTTGGGTTGGACGTAACTTTAATTTACGCCTGATGTTGGGCGGAGTCTAAAGTTGCGCTTGGTGTGGAACGTAATTTGTAAAGCCGCCCCATGGAGAGACGTAATCCAAAACTACGTCTGACGGGACGCAAATACAAAATACGCCTGATGGGAAGCAAATATTACATTACGCCTGATGGGGCGTAACTTGGAACTGCGCAATTACTCAATGAAACACTGTTAACAAGCTACGGTTATACAAAAATAGTTAAAGCACGAGCTTACCGGTGAGGGATCCAAAATGTCAATCGCATATAGTCCATAATCATTATCTGGCACTACAATTTCACAATTCTTGTCCAATGACTCCGTATAACCTGCAACATAACAATGCAAAATCCAATCAACATTCACCTCCAATACATATAAGTAAAAAATCAATCAAGAAGAACATAAAGTAGTAGTAGTAGTACCTGTTTTGGGGTTATCAATAGACCAAGCTTTCTTTCGTAACTCCCAATTAGCCAACAAAACTCTAACCCAGATTCTTATTTCACATCCAGTTCTTTTATCTTTTGAGTTTATAATTGAACCTCCCATTCCAGTTACTAATAGTACTGGATCAGTACCATCATCATCATCATTATCAACAAATTATATTTTTTCAAAACAATCAGAGAAGCTCCAATATCTAATCATCTTCTTCTTCGCCACTCAATTCTTGACAAAATTGAGCCAAAATGAGAAATTTAGTTGTACTTGCTTGGCTTGGATTTTGTACTGATAGATGGAAAGGGCCCATCCCATGGGAACAAGTGAAAATTGTACCTTTATGAACAAAGGGTTTCTACCGAAAATTCAAACCAAGTATTCAATCAAGAAATTGAAAAATAAAATAAAAAAAAGTACGTTATTAGAACTACCAGTAGAATGAGTTAGGTTAAAAAGGGAAAACAACAAATTGCAAAAGCTGAGGCCTTTTCAGCAACATCTTTGAATTTAAGGTAAGCAATTTCAGGTGTATCAAGAAAAGGAAGGACCTTTATCAATGGTGAAGAGAAACCACCAATTTTTTTTTGATGATATAGCTATAAAATCTGAGTTTTGTTTATGGGTTTTCAATTCTGTACTATACGCGAATATCACAGGCGGTACTAATAATTGCGCCCCATGTAGTAACATGGGGCGTAGATACAAATTGCGCCCATGTAGTAACAAAGGCGGTACTAATAATTGCGCCCATGTAGTAACAAAGTGGTACTAATAATTGCGCCCGTAGTCGCGGACTTTAAAATCACGTCCTAGTCGGGCGTAACTTGTAACTACGCCTGGATGAGGCACAATATAAACGTGCCGCTTGGTATCAGGCGCAAATGTAAACTACGTCCCATCGGGCGGAGTCTAGAGTTGCGTTTCAATCAGGCGTACATTAAAGTTACGTCTCACTAGCAAACTGTTTGTACCCCTAATATTCATCACAAATAAATGGGCTACCTTAGGCCTCCAAAACCCTTGCTAGTGGCTAAGGAGTGTTCATTGGGCCTAAGGTGCTTCCATAGTTTACCCAAAAATGGCTAACCTGGCCTCACAAAGCTCCTACTACTAGCAAAGGAGGATTCATTGGGACTAAGGTGCTTCCCTTATATACCCAAGTATGGCTAACTAGGCCCAACAAACACCCCATGTACAAGCCCATGGGCTAAAAAGTTTCACAACAAAGCTTTCCACTTCACCCTTGACACGTCATCGAGAGGTGCCACGTCACCCGGCGTGACACGTCGGCCCCAGTGCCACGTCGGCGGGTGAGATGACGTGGCGTGATGCCACGCCGCCAGGAGATGAAGTGGCGGTGCCACGTCGTCACCCGAACGCCACGTCACGGGTGCGATGCCGTGACGAGTGCCGCGTCGGCGGGTGAGATGACGTGGCGGTGCCACGTCGGCACGAGTCGATCAAATATCTTTGACACGTCAAGATATATGATGACGTGGAAACCGCCCACGTAAGCGATGAGGTGCCACGCCGCCAGACGAGCCGACGTGGCGCTCGACGCGTCGCCAGACGGGGGATGCCACGTCGACATGCGACATGACGTGCCATTTGCCACGTCATCATCTATGCTGACGTGGCCGCCTGCGCCGTCAATAGGAAAGATGACGGGCGGGTGCCACGTCGACCGCACGCCACGTCGGCCTACGGCCCATACAAAAGCGGCACCGATCGACGATTAATCGCCGACACCGCAGTTTAAGTTTTTTGTATTTTTTGTTTATGTTTCGGTGGAACCCGTTGCGGCATAATTCGTAGCCCTCGGATGATTCCGCCCCATTCCGCTTGCCTGCAGTTCTGCCTTTGTGAACTTTGCTTCTACAACATTCCAGCAACCATGCAAGGGTCAGTTACACTAGAACCATGAAGCCATCAAAGCTGGCCAGTTATCACATGCGGCATGCAGGACCGGTCAATGCCAGTTATTGCTGGGAGGCATGCAGGGCCAGTTATGGCAATCAATGTCTACCATAAAATCACGTAAAATAAACCGAAATTGGCACATATAAATGGAGAGTTTCCAACCAAAAAGGTAAGCAATCTTCCATACCAAATCTCCACGTGAAAAATCCATTACGACTTTAGATCGGAGGGTTTTTTGCGGGTACCCCCCTTCCTCCATCATTCAATTGAAGATCCACCACGAATCAATTATCAAGCAAAATAATCATTCGTACAAAATTACGTGTTTGGGGGTAGGAGTATTTTTACCTTACAAACAGTGGCGCCGACTAAGGGTTTCGAGAAAAGATTATCGAGTTTTACCAAATCGAGTTATGGCAATAGTTAGACAGACTGCACGAAGGTCTGATTCTAACAGCAATTCCCAACCGCGCAGGAGACGCGAAATTGAGAGGAACGAAATTGAGGTTCAATCTGCACCTGTTATACCCACTGGAAACAGACAGGGTCAAGATCATACTCATAACAGATCACTGGATCGTGGACGAGATCGAGATCGTTTTCGTGATAGTGCTCCAGATCTGAATCGGAGAAAGGAAAAACAACGTCTGGTCGATAACGAAGTTATTGACGTTGATGGGGAAAACCCAGATGTTCGTGGAAACAAAGGGTATGCGTTTGCAACCCATCTAGGAGGAATCGCAATCGACGGGATCTGCGAGATGGCGCTCCGCGACTCCCAAAGACGGAGAGGAAGAACAACTGCTGAATCGGCTAGACGAGTTAGAGAAGGAGAATGCTCTGCGAGATTAGAACGTGAAAACCAACCTCGTCCTAGGTCTCGGTGTTTTGAATAATCGAGAGGTCCGTCTGTTTGGCAACGCCTTGGAAGTCGGATTGAACCACAAGTCGCAGACTCTAACGAGAGATGTGATCAATCTTGATCGACTGCACGGAATCTATTGGTCACTTTGGAGAATTACAGAAACGACCCGGGCGACGAGGAATCGGACAGCCGCAACTCAACGGAGCGCGACGAGGAACTACGTCTCATTCAAAACGGCTCGGGCATGACGAGAATGAAGCTCGAGACCAACACGGCGAGGGTGACTTTTTCGAGACGATTACTATGCTCGTTCGGAGCAAGGCGGGCATGGCGAGAGAGACTACTCGCACCGAAGAAAGAAAATGAGATTGGATAATCATATTCCGGAGGGACCGGGATTATGAGCAAGAAGGCGGTTCCTCGAGATGGCGACCTAGACGCGATAACAAAGCTCGTCTTGCCAAGATGATCGAGAAAGTAATGATGAAAAAACAATCCAGAAGAAAATATGGAAAGGCTACATCGAGCGGCGGGAGCTCCTTTCAAGCGAATATCGAGAATTCATGCCGCCAATGAATTTTTAGTTCCAAAATTACAGAATTCGATGAGAAAACCGATGATCCGTGATCGGCACGTTTTACACTTATGAGACTGCCATGTCCTTGTGGCGGTCAGGCTGACGAGTTGATGTGTAAAATGTTTCCGCAATCCTTGACCGGAGAAGCTATAACGTGGTTCAACCAGCTTCAAACATGATCGATCGGGACTTACCATAAGCCGATCGATGATTTTTGATGTAACTATAAGTACAACAAACGTGGGACCGGAAAGGATGCCATTCACTTGTTCCTTTTAGGAATTCGGAAGGAGGAAAGCATCAGACAGTTCACTAGGCGTTTCAAGAAAGAGTTAGCGGGCGTGGATGGAGTCAACGACCAAGTTGTCATTGCGGCATACAAACAATCTTACCAACATGATCAGAGAGGTGTGTACGGTTCTTTGGTTAAGAGGCCACCAAAAACTTTGGAAGAACTATATGATCGAGAAGAAGAGTACGCCCGAGTGGAGGGCGATTCTAAAGCTCGAGAAGAAGTTCACAAATCATCCAATCATCAAAACGATGGTAAGAGAGAAAAATCCAAGAACCGTTCGAACGGACAACATAATGATCGAGGAGATGTTGGACAGAAAAATCAAGGTAAACGCAAGGAAACTGGGTATCAGAAATTTCACGATATGAAGCTGACCCCGCTGAGCATAAGTATCACAGAGCTGTACGAAAAATACACAAAGATTTGAGCCCCCCACGTCCTTTGGCAGGCGAAACACGAGATAAACGTGATAGGAGCAAATACGCAAGTTCCATAAAGACCATGGTCACAAAATCGAGAAGCTGTCGCTCTTTACAGATCGAGATTCGAAATGATCGACATTGGGAAGCTACAACAATGACGTGAAAAGGACTTTGGAAAAGGTCCCGACGGTTTGGCACAACCAACGTGATTAACGCACATGTGATTAACGTCACCACGCCGAGATCCATTCAATGACCGGGGCGGGCATCGGAAGACGAAACAAGGAGGAAGCTCGGGCGGTTGAAAGAATGGTACTTGAAAATCACATCGATTTTGTCGGCGGTAATGGAGCAGAAACTCGGGAACTTGGATGCACAAAGATCGAGTTCTCTGATGCAGACATGATATGTGTATATGCTCCCCACAATGATGCTATCGTTATAACTGCTTGGATTGGCATGTTTCGGGTACACCGGATTCTAGTTGATACAGGAAGTTCAGTGGCGTGTTGTTTTCGGAGCTTACTCCTCTATGAATCTTCCACACGACTTGATCGAGGAGGATGAAAATCCAATTATCGGTTTCAATTGGAGAAGTTACAAAGGCGATTGGAAAAGTGAAGATACCTATCACGATGGTGAAAAGTCCGTCTTGGGAACTTTCTTGTTGTTGGATTGCGAGCACCCTATAATGCGATTGTAGGGCCGAGATTGGCTGCATGAGATCGGTGCGGTCACATCATCTAATCATCAATGCCTGAAGTTTATTACCCCGAGAGGAGTTGTGAAAGTTAGAGGCGACCGGATGGCCGCCCATAAGTGTCATGAGAGAGCAATGGATGAGTAAAAAGTCAAGTCGGTGGCAACCGGATCATGCGAGTCGAGCGAGAAATAGCAATTACAGAATCCTCTCCCTCCCTCCGTAATCATATAGGGGAGAGGACGCAGTGAACCCCAGCGGTTGAGAAAGCGATCGAGGTCCAGATTGGAGATGAGGAGCACAAAACAACGTTCGTAGGGGCGGAACCTGCTGAACACGAACGTGATGGTTGGATTACATTCTTGGGGGCAAACGCCGACGTTTTCGCATGGAGTTTTTTGAGATGCCGGGGATAGATCCGAATGTAGCACACTACGGGCTAAATATCGATGGGAATTTCCATCTTGTTCGACGTAAAATCGGAAATATGGCGCAAAGCAAAAAGATGGAGTTCTTTGAAGAGGTCGAAAAGTTGTGTTTGGACGGGATTTATTCGACGGTACAATATCCAAGCTCGGTGTCAAATGTCGTACTGTTCCTAAGAAGAATGGTAAAATTCGTGGGCATATCGATTTTACCGATTTGAATAAAGCATGTCCGAGTGATCCATACCCGCTGCCACGGATAAGAGATTTGGTGGATGCAACCTGGGATATGGGAGACTCGTCATTCATGGACGGTTTTACGCTATAACCAAATACCTTTGTTCGAGGACGATCAAGAGCATACTTTGCGTTCGTATCCCGACATGGGAGTTTCTTGCTATATTTGTAATGCCGTTCGGGCTAAAGAGCGCAGGGCAACCTACCAGCACTTGGTAGACCATATGTTCAAGGATCGATTGGGAAGTCGATGGAAGTATACATCGATGATATGGTAGTGAAATCTCGGCAAAAAGAATCGCATTTTCTTGATCTCAAAAGACGTTCGATATCTTAAGGCAATATCGTATGAAGCTCAATCCAAAGAAAATGTTCATTTGGGCTATCATCGGGAAAGTTCCTTGGATACTTGATGACACACGGAGGGAATCGAGGTGAATCCGGAACAAATCGAGCCATCAGAAAATGCCATCCCAAGAACGAAGAAGGAGGTCTAGAAGCTAGCGGGGCGATTAGCGACTTTAAACCAGTTTCATTCTCACGATCGTCGGATCGATTCAAACCATTCTTTGATGTTTTAAAAATAGCAAGAATTTTGGTTGGACGGATGAGTGCGAAAGGGCTTTTGATGAGATCAAGCGGTATTTGTCAACTCCCGGTTTTGGTGAGTCCAAAACCGGACAACCTATTGAGTATATCGGCTGCAACGGAGAACGCGATGTTAGTGCAGTGTTGTTTGTTCTGGATCCACATGAGAAACCCTGTTTACTTCGTCGATAAATCCTTGACGGGGCGGAAACACGGTACAAGAAAATTGAGAAGATAGCACTTGCACTTTTCCATGCATCTCGTCGCCTCAAGCCTTATTTCCAAGGAAGGCGAGATCGTAGTATACTCGGAATACCAGTTGAAGAGAATCACTGGAGCGTGCGATGATTCCGATCGACTAGCCATATGGTCAAATTTTAGGGGGCGTATGAGATCAAGTACGAAACCGAATGCGAGAGAGAAAGGACATGCACCTCCGCACTGCTAGCATTTTCTGTGGACGATATAGAAATGGTTCTTGACGAAGAAGTGGAGTTGTTCAAACCCACATCGGCCGATCCACGATCGGCCGGGGGCGAGTCTTCAATGGAGATCGATACTCCTGAACCATTATGGACTGTATTTCGATGGGTCATCAAACGTTGGTGGTCTTTGGAGTTGGATGCGTCATCCTTACTCCAGAAGGTTCGAGGATCGAAAGCGACCAAAGGGATAGGTTTTCAAGCATCAAACAATGAAGCTATGAAGCAATAATCGGTTTAAAAAGTGTCAACAATTAGATGCGAAGAACGTGAAGCTGGTCACTGATTCCATGCTAGTGGTCAACCAGTTTCTGGGGACCTCTGAAGCCAAGGAAGAGAGAATGGCCCGTATTTGGATCATATGAGAAAGGCTAGCAAATGAGTTCGACCAATTCTCTATTGGGCGAGACCACGGTTGGAAAACGAGGCATGCGGATGCTTTGGCATATCTTTCTTCCGTTGGTCAACCGATTCCGCCGTTTCGTTGTAGTAGATTTCCAAGAGTTACCTAGCATCTCCCGAATAACCAATTTGTTCTAGCTCTCGAACACGCTAGTGGGGGCGAGATGGTAGCTACATCGACACGGGGGGATACGAGAACATCGACAGCAATATGGATGTTGACAATTCAAAGGATGAATAATTCAGGCGGTCATGTTGAAAACATTACACCGAAGGCGTCAACCATACATCCAAAAGACTAACAACCGCGAACTCCACGAAGATGAGAAATCGGCCGCAAAGGTGAGAAAGAATTCATGGAGATACTCAATGATCGAAGCAATATTATACCGCAAACCCGTTGCTTTGGAGCCATTTTTGCGATGCGTATCACTGAGGAAGGACAAATAATACTAGCAGAGGCCCATGAGGGGATTTGTGGCATCCGTTACGGAGGGCGCGAGATTCGCACACAAGATACTTACCTGGGGTATTTCTGGCCGTACATGCGTAAAGACGCTAAAGAATATGCGCGAAAATGTGTGCCATGCCAAGAACACGCTCCAATTCCGAAAAGGCCCGCCAACGAATTACATCCAATTTTTAGTCCGGCGTTTCTATGTGGGGATTGGACATCGTCGGGCCACTCCCAAAGCTCCCGGAGGCGTCGGTTCGTACTAGCTACTGCCGATTATTTCACCAAGTGGGTCACAGCGTGGGCACCGGTACACGTCACCGTACATGATGTGAAAAGGTTCATATGGGAGAATATCGTCTTGCGGGTTCGGAATCCCGACGCGATAATATCGTCAGACAATGGGAAGCAGTTTGATTCAGGAGTAATCAAAGACTTTTGCAAGTGCCTGAATATTCGCCACAATTTCTCGTCTCCTTACTATGCTCAAAGCAACGGGCAGGCAGAAGCAACCAACCGAGTTATTATGGACAACCTCAAGAAACTTGGTGGAGAAGGCAAAGGGAAAATGGATGAAGAATTCCCTGGAGTCTTATGGTCTTATCGAACAACCCCCAAAAGATCCACTGGATTTTCTCCATTCACATTGGCGTATGGGACAGACGCAATCATACCCACCGAGGTACAACTCAAAACCACCAAAACTCGTGCTGCCAAGTCTGGAAAAAACGACAGCATACTGGCTTTGGATAAAGAGTTGCTGGAAGAACAAAGAGAAACAGCCTTGCAGCGAGTTGGTCCGATACCAGCGAGGCAATCAAGGCCGGGATATGATCGCAAGGTCGGAGAACGGTCGTTCAAACCAGGGAATACGTCTTGAAGAAAACCCGAGCGACCACAATGGAACCGAACTGTGGAAGCTCGGAGCAACCGAAGGCCCATACATAGTGGATAGACCAGCATCTCGTGGATCCTACTGTAGTTGCAGGATTTCCCACACTACACCCCTCACTCAAATCTGCTAAATCAACTCATTTGAAGATGAAGAATGATATGTATATTAATTGTTTTGAAAGA
>JAJJWW010007687.1:0-44841 GCA_023531295.1 Papaver armeniacum | reverse complement strand
TTCCACGGGCATCTTGGATGTTGATAATCTTAGTTACCAGCTTTTTGAACTCTCTGGTATTGTTTTTTGGATGTTCATCAATGTGAATGGTATAAGAGTTATGAATAGTATAAGAATTCTGCAATAGATTATCCAGTAGTGTGAATGATGTGTGTTTTAAAGGCTTAAAATTTCTGAGAATTCTGCATTTCTGAGAATCTAAAAATACATGTCGGCGGCGCGACGTCATTGACCGGCGGCCGATGTCAGCAAACGTCTGCAAAAATCTCCGCCAATAATTAATATATTAGTGACTGTTTGTAAACTGTCACAACAGAAAATCCGTCGACGGCATGTGCGGAATGCCTTGGTGGTAGGTTGCACGGTTTGCAAGTTAGGCTACCAGCGTGGGTTTTGGCATTTGTCAATGGCACACATGGCCACGTCCTGGTAAGAAAAGCTACCAAATATGCATGTTGGCATGTGCCAATGGCATGCCTTCGGTATTAGGGCCCGTCCCGGTAAGAAAAGCTACCAGCGTGCGTGTTGGCATGTGCCAATGGCATGCCTCGGCCATTAGGGCTACTGACCGGTAAGAAAATCTACCGAGCGATGCGTGTCGGCATGTGCCAATGGCATGCTTGGCCATTAGGCCACGACTTGGTAAGAAAAAGCTACCAGAGCATGTTGGCATGTGTCAATGGCATGCTCAACCATTAGGCCACGGTCGGTAAGAAAAGATACCAGCGATGCGTGTTGGCATGTGCCAATGGCATGCTTGGCCATTAGGGCTACGACTTGGTAAGAAAAGCTACCATCGAGCGTGTTGGCATGTGCCAATGGCATGCTCGGCCATTAGGGCCATGGCTTTGTAAGAAAAGCTACCAGCGAGCGTGTTGGCATGTGCCAATGGCATGCTCGGCCATTAGGGCCACGACTTGGTAAGAAAAGCTACCAGCGAGCGTGTTGGCATGTGCCAATGGTGTAGTTGCAGGAAATCCCACACTACACCCCTCACTATATTTTGTAGATCTAAATCTTATTAATTATCTAAATTTCAAATATAAGTGCTAGAAATTTAAATATACACAAGGATTTTTTACGTGGTTCGATCAATGTGATCTACATCCACGATTCTTCACTATGATTGTTGAGGTTACATTTGAATTACATTGAGAATCTCTATTAATGGATATTTTCTAGAGCTCTAGATCTAATTATTTGGGGAAGAAGATGATAAAGAAAATAAAATCTCTCTCTCAAAATCTTTCTCTACAAAATAACTTATCTCTCTCTCAAAAATAATATCTCTCTCTAAAAATGTCTCTCTCCTTTCTCTCTCCTTGTCTCCCTCTTTATATAGTATTTACATAGTGGATGACCAAATTCTCATGTACAAACTAATATTTCCTTTAATTTCGGATTTACCTTGCGACATCCTCGCGAGAGTATAAATGTTAAATCTCGCAGACACTCTAATTCTCGCAAAATCTTCACACTTTCTTCATGTTTACGTTATCTTCATTTGTTATGTCATTTATGTTACTTCCTTGCGACACCTTCGCAATGCTGTCGTTCATTAATCTCGCGAAGTATTAATGTCGCGATATTGTGATCCTACAAATGGCATGCTCGGCCATTAAGGCCACGACCTGGTAAGAAAAGCTACCAGCGATGCGTGTTGGCATGTGCCAATGGCATGCTTGGCCATTAGGGCCACGACTTGGTAAGAAAAGCTACCATCGAGCGTGTTGGCATGTGCCAATGGCATGCTCGGCCATTAGGGCCACGGCTTTGTAAGAAAAGCTACCAGCGAGCGTGTTGGCATGTGCCAATGGCATGCTCGGCCATTAGGCCACGACTTGGTAAGAAAAGCTACAACAGTGCGTGTTGGCATGTGCCAATGGTGTAGTTGCAGGAAATCCCACACTACACCCCTCACTATATTTTGTAGATCTAAATCTTATTAATTATCTAAATTTCAAATATAAGTGCTAGAAATTTAAATATACACAAGGATTTTTACGTGGTTCGATCAATGTGATCTACATCCACGATTCTTCACTATGATTGTTGAGGTTACATTTGAATTACATTGAGAATCTCTATTAATGGATATTTTCTAGAGCTCTAGATCTAATTATTTGGGGAAGAAGATGATAAAGAAAATAAAATCTCTCTCTCAATTTGGCCTAGGTTGCACGGTTTGCAATCCTAGGCGAAGCCTACTTTGGCATTGCGCGGCTAGGGCCAAGGTAGGGGTGTTTTGCCTTGCGCGGCTAGGGCCAAGGTAAGGGTGTTTGGCTTGGCGTGGTGCGACCAGTAGCTAGGGCCAAGGCAGAGTGCGTTCGGCATGGCGCGGCTTAGCTTAGGTTAGGTGTGGCCGGCATGATTTTCCATTGGACGGGCACGAGCCGCGGCCAGCATGGTTGGCATGCTTTGCGTTTTAGTGTGACTAGCATAGCTAGGGCCAAGGCAGAGTGCGTTTGGCATGGCGCGGCTAGGTTGGGCTAGGTGTGGCTGTCATGATTTGCCATTGGCACGGAGGTGCGGCTAGCATGGTTGGCATGCTTTGGCACGTTTGGTGTGACTAGCATAGCTAGGGCCAAGGCAGAGTGCGTTTGGCATGGCGCGTCTAGCTTGGGCTAGGTGTGGCTGACATGATTTTCCATTGGCACGGAGGTTAGGCTAGCATGGTTGGCATGCTTTGGCGCGTTTGGTGTGACTAGCATAGCTAGGGCCAAGGCATAGTGTGTTTGGCATGGCACGGCTAGCTTGGGCTAGGTGTGGCTGGCATGATTTGCCATTGGCACGGAGGTGCGGCTAGCATGGTTGGCATGCTTTGGCGCGTTTGGTTTGACTAGCATGCTTTGGCCAAGGCACAGTGCGTTTGGCATGGTACTTTTAGCTTGGGCTAGGTGTGGTCGGGCATGATTTGCCATTGGACGAGGTGAATTAGGGTTTTATTCGTTGTAACCATAATTTGAAAAAATATCCCCTATTAATTACTGACTACATGCATTGAATGTTCTAATAAATGTGTCAATGGTGACATTAGGTTATTCGGGGTTTTACGATTTTACCCTTTGTCTCAAAATCACCATCAACATTAAGTCCCCCCGCTAGCTCTAACAGGAGCTTTGTTGCGAGGTAAGCATAAGATGGTGACAAACTATCAATCATTAAATCGTAAAGAAAATTGAGGAGGCTTGTCTCGACCTTTTATAAATAGGATTTGGAATCCTTTGCCTCGGCGATTTGCACAAATCAGGAGGTTGGCACGATTGGGGAGTCAACATCATTGAGACAGAAGTAGGCGGCATTGAGAAGTTGGCGTGAGTTGGGAAATCGAGCGTGCTAGATGGTGGGACCAGGCGCAAGGTGGGGAAGCCGAGTGTGCTAGTTGGCGTGACTTGGGCGGTCATTGGGAAGTTGGCGCAATTGGTGAGACCGGTGTGGCTTTGGCGGTACTGGGAATTTGGCGCAATTGGTGGGACCGGTGTAACTTGGGCGACGTTGGGAAGTTGGGCGCCCTTGTGGGCCCGCGCGATTTGTGGTAAAGGGAAATTCTTCCTTATTTCAGAATCTTCACGCCCATATATATAAAATCCCTTTCTCTCATCTTGCACTTTGTTCTTTCATCTTTTCATACTAGCGGCGAGTCCCAAAGAAAACCTGGCTTCCCGGTATGTCTTCCAATTACTTCTCTTGTTTCCCTTTTCATGTAGGTGCAAACCCTAAGAGGAGGCGTTTTATTTTATAATCCTTGCGATGATATTGCGTATGATTTCTTGGCGTGCTTCTTGTAGAAAAATATTGTATATATACACCCAAGGGAATACCGTATATATGATTCAACTCCGTAGAAAAATGCTCCATATATAATTTTGAACCCGAAGGATACCATGGACGCATTCGAGCCCGTAGAAAATACTACGTATATAGTTTTGAACCCGAAGAAGGATACCGCAGACGCACTTGAGCCCGTATAAAATCATGTATATAATTTTGAACCCGCAAGGATACTGAGCACTTGAGCCCGTATAAAATACTCATTTATATAATTTTGAACCACAAAGAAAATATCGCGTGTGCGGTTTGATCCCGTAGAGAATACTTTGTATATAAATCACAAGAAGAATACTATATATGTGCTTCATATGGCTTCAAACCCATAGGAAATATTGCATATATGAATTTTGGACCTGAAGAAAATACTGTGCGTGCAGTTTTGAACCCGTAGAGAATACACCCTTTCGTTAGGTGCGTTTTTTTTTTTTTTTTTTTTTCAGGTTTTCCTTTTGTTGGGTGCGGTTATGTGTCAGGGAGATAATTTCGTCTTTCTCCATTTGTTTTGTGAAGATATCTTGTTACCAAATTGTTATGAAGAAATCCGACAAGATGTTACCTGAACAAAATTTCGCTTCAAAGGATGTTCATAGTTCCAAACCAAACACGGATGATGAATTCTTTGCCAAACCCCTCTCCCTTGCTCGGAAGAATCACCCAGGTTTCGTGCCAATTTTGTTAACCGGTGGTGAAGATGAAAAAGAAAAACACGTTCAGATTCGCCCAATGAACACCATACTGTCATCTTCATAAAGGGGTATATTCTTCTTCTAACATTGATTTCGGGATGTGTCAAAGCCCATTGCGTTCTTTTAATAGATGGGTTGAGTTCATGGTGAGTAAGGAGCATATAAATACCAACTTGAATCGACGTAGATTATTGATGCTGTCGGAGCTTGATGAAATCTCCAGATTAGGAAGGATATCTCGGGCTTGGTTGCTTTCATATCCAGATGGTGTTCGGACACCCATACGATCATATGTAGATGGGGTGAAATAACTTTCTCCTTGGAGAGTGTGGATCTCTTGCTGAATCTTCCGGTAACTGGAATCTTAATATCCAAATTAATCTCGAAGGTGAGGAAAAGATGCGGGTGACCTTGCCGCTAAGTTGGGAGATTTCGCTCGAAAGAATCCACCGTGAAAGTCGAAGGATTCTGTCTAAAGTAAGAGGATGAAAGGTGCTTTTTACGAGTGGTGTATATATCAATGGTTTCCGGACGAAATGAACCTAAACATAAAAGCAATGATCTTCATGTTGTAGCATTTTGGCTCTCTGTTGTCTAGAGACATTTTGATGATAGTTACGGCAAGAAGGAAATAAGACCAGAGTGGCTAGTGATTGATGTGAAGTTGGCAAAAGGTGAAGTTCTTCCCATTGGCAAGTTATTCCTTGGTTCCCTATGTGCATCCGGATCACCTAGTTGCGAACATGCGAGTTTCAATGGTTTCATGAAAGTGGATTCATATGTGCACGTTGCTTTCCGCAAGCCCGGTTATGGGAGCACTTTGAGAAGTAATGATCCAAACCGTTGCCTTGATTCCACGAGTTGGGCGGCTCCCGAATTCTTCGATGGGTGAACAAGCATCCAAGAGTTGGCATGAGCTTGGTTAGTCTTCTCGATAAGTCGCATGAAATCAGTTTTCTCCCATGGGAGCCGGTCCATAGGTCGGTGACTCAAATTGACACATTCGTTCTGCTCCGATCATGTCTTTGTCTTCTGACGGCAACTTGAGTGTTGGTGAAAAATTGTTTATTCAAAGCTGCATGTCCGGTTATATGCCGTCTTTCTTCATGGAGTCATTCCGAATAGCTGCTTACAATATTGACCGTGATGCTCGTCACATGGGTTTCGATCAAGGGGTGCCTCTTGCTTACCAACTTGTGGTTCCTAAGGATTCATTGCGTGCCTCCATCAATGCCCGGTGCCCTTGAGCCGGGTATCCGCCTTCCCTTCTTTCAAACGGGAAGAGTAACTTCGACTGACTTTTGGCTATAATGAGTTCTGGTACGATGAGTTCGTTATGATCCAAGATTTTGTAAATAACATGGTGGAGAATGTTCGTTGTAAACCTTCCCGGCAGCTTTGAAGAAGTATCAATATTAAGAGACCTCAAGCGAGGGCTGCCCGACAACTCCTAAAGTCCCGGAGCAAAGGAACAGAGAATGAAGATTCGTGTTTGGCGGGTTCCAAGCGGTTTCAAAAGATCCTCCGCAGCTCTCGTGTATTTCGGTTCTTCCACAACCGTGTATGTGTCGCCTCCTTGTTGGTTTGTCTCAAAACACGTGAATTTTTGCTGAAAACATTTGTCTTGTTTCTTCCTGGGCTTCGGTAGTGTTAATGCTTTACCACCCTTGCACGTTGCGAGAGACGGCAATTTCTTCAAGAATTCGTGCGACCGAGCCTTCTCATAACGGTGATGAGCCGGGAGAAAGAAGAAAGTTCGACAAGTGAGAGTGATTCTTCCGACAAAGACTTGGTTCTTTTCTAAAGTGGTTCGGTGAGTTTCGAGCTTCTTTTTCTTTTTTCTCCCGCTTTTTTTTTTGAAAATGTCTAACTCAAGTTCGCGGGGAGGAATCCGGTTCGGAAGACGATTACGGGCGAGCCACACGAAACTTGCCTTTGGTGACCTGCCGCGACTTGGAGATGGGAGTTAACCAATCGGCTGGGCACATATGTGGTTCAAACGGTGGATGATTCCACGATGGTTTTACATGCGTGTAGACATGGAAAAAGACCCTTTGAGAGTCGTGAGGCGATTCGGGCGCCATTTTCGATCCCGTACTTGGTTCCTTATCCGAGTCATGTCTTTGGTTGGCGGTTTTTACGTCTTTGAATAAGTATGAGGCGTTGTACACCATAATCACAGGAGAAGTATGGACATATGGACACAACCAAGAAGATCACTAGTCGATTTGCGCTGGTTAAGCATGTGGAAGAGGCTTTATCTTCTATCGAGGACATGCGTGAGGTGATTGCCACACCGTTTCGAAGACGTTATTGCCGACTGGGAGCACCATCGCGACGTGTGTGTAGAAAGGAGTTCAACGCTTCGTGGTTTGTCGAAGGCCTTCTTTGAGATCCGTAGAGTCGAAAGATGCGGCAGTCTAAATCCTTTTCTGCGCAGGGAGATTGCTCGACATGAGGTAGAACTCGAAAAGCTTTCCAAGATGTTGACTATGAAGAGAGCGGCTCTTGAAGATGCAAAGTTGACTTTCCAAGAAGAGCAGACCTCTGCTGGATGATTTTCCTTGAATGTTTCTCCATTAAACTTTCATTTAGGTTCTTTTTTTTTTTTTTTTGAAAAACATACTGGATGTCTTATTCAAAGTTCGACCGGTTTTGATAGACAGCTGGTAGCTTTTGAGGATATTAGATTATTTTTGGGATGAATGGTTTTGATAATATAACTCTGATTATGTTTTGTGAACGGAATATTGCTTTTTATGAAAGTGTGTGCTAGCAATCAGCACAAGACGCAATAGTATGACGGTTTTACTAAGAACCTAAAAACAGATCGTATATCTTGCCCAGTGTAAATTTACTCACTTCATAGGTGTTGATGGTGGTTTTTAAACAAAGGGTAAAATCCTAAAACCCCAAATAACCTAATGTCACCAGTGACACATTTATTAGGACATTTAATGCATGTAGTCAGTAATTAATATGGGGTATTTTTTCAAATTAGGGTTACAACGAACAAAACCCTAATTCCCCTCCGTGCCAATGGCAAATCATGCCAGCCACACCTAGCACTACAAGAAAACATGGCTTTGGTGACGATAGTTTTTGTGATGAAGAATATTTCATTGCTAAAGCTTAGTTATTGTGACCAAAATAATTTTTGTCACTGTTGTTAGGTTTTCCGCAACGAGACTCGGGTTTCGTCACTCATAAATTTTTAGTGACCTCAGTTAGAGACGAAATAATGTCTTGTCACTAATAAGTTTTTTGTGATTATATGTGTTTGTCACCATTTAAGTCTATTGTGATGACGCTTAAAAATTGACATAAAATATTTTTTGGTGATAATCTATAAATTTCGTTACTAAAGAAAATTTATACTGACCAAATTAATTCGTCACTAACTAATTCTATAGTGACAAAAATAAATGTTTGACACTATATTTATTTTTAGTGACCATCAGCTTGTTTGGTTGCAAATATTTATATAGTGACAACTTTTAATCGTCACAGGTAAGAACATTTGCAAAGAACTAGATTTTATCGCTTTAGTCATCTTCAGTGACACTATAACCGCAGTTCATGATTTCAATGATTACTAAAATGTTGCCACAATGAATTCTTTATGATAACAATAAAAAAAACATAATTGTGAAACAATAACTTCTTGGTAACAATATCTTTAATCATGTAAAACATAATAGCTAACTACTCCCTCCGTTTCTGGAAAAGAGATACTTTCACTTTTCCAATTTGGCCTATTTTTAGGCTAAAATGAAAAAGTGAAAGTATCTCTTTTCCAAAAACAGAGGGAGTATAATTTATAAATTAACAAAAATCAATTTATTTGTCGAAGTAATTTTTCATAAAGGGAAAAATACAAGTCATCATCTGTTTCGGGAAAAAATTTATCTGGTAACCTAAGAATGTACATCCCAATACATCCTAACTCCAATTTTTCCAGTGTGACAAAAACTTGTTATCTCGGTTTGAAATATCCTCGTTATGTTCTCATTTCTTTCAATAATCCTATAATCTCACCATAATTTTTACCAAGTTCTCCAAATTTCTTCCGGTTTACAAGTTGGGTTCTTCATCAACATTCAACCGTAAAGATTATTATTATATGGAATAAATAAATAAAATTATTAATCATCTAGTATACAAATAAATAAATAAATAGTTATATATATATAAAAAATATATTATTATATGGAATAAAAAATTTCTCTGTCATACGAAATTTTCATTAAATTCAAAATGAACTAGAAGAATGTATTACTATATAAAAAAATTATCTTGTGACCAAAAAATTTACATCACCAAATTTTCTAGTGTGACAAAAACTTGTTAACTAGGCTCGAAATTTGCTCAATATCTTCTCTTTCTTTCAATAATATCCTACAATCTCGTTAAACTTTCCTCAAATTTCACTCTAGTTTATACAAGTTCCTTTTGATCGAGAAGTTGAGTACATCATCGGCCTCCCATCGTGAAAGTGGTCATTATGCATATATATACGCAAACTAATGTTATTTGTAATCAAACTTTACTTCATGACTCAATTTTTTCATCAAAATTCAAATTTAACTACAAGCATAAATGTACTACTATGTTAAAAGCTATCTTGTGACCAAAGAATCTATATACAGGCTCCAAATTTTTCAGTGTGACTAAAATTTGTTAACCCAACATAAAATTTGCTATGTATCTTTTCATTTGTCTCAAAAATCCTGCAATCTCACTGTAAGGAATTGAGTTGTAAGGGTCACTTTTGTTTCTATGTATATACCATAAAAACAACGAGCAAATTAATACTCAGACGAAGGTATAGAGTTCGTCGGAAAATTTCGCAAACGAATTTTCCTTCGTGATTTCACCCAACTTAAAACACTTTTCAACCACAACTGTAATGTAAGATTCCGGTGACTTTTGCATCCTAACTCGGTAACCTTAAAATCCTTGCACCAACCTTATTTTGCTCGGTACTAAGATGTCTATTTTTTGGAGAGATAAATTCAGATATATCTTCATCTGGGGCCGCTCTGAAGGCACGCTGGCGTCCTGAATGCAACTCTGGGCGGGTCAAAAAGAATTTTTCGAAAATTAGAGTGCCATTCTTTTCTGAAAACGCACACAGATACGTATTTTAGTACCAATTTACTGCGAGTTTGAATTTTTACATGGATTAATAAAAGTCATAGAGTTCTGCTAGAGGACATATAACCAAAAACAATTTATTTGTTTAAAAACGGAAATGATAAACTTACCAAATTTAATTCCCGATGCCAAAGCCCCCGTATTTTCTTTAGCGGACCCCAAGGGCTGTGTGTGTCGGGACGTAGCCCCGGACAAAAATTTGGTGGGCGTATCATTCCCGATTCCCGTTTAAAAAAAAAACAAGCATGGACTTATAGTTTTTGAATAATACCTGGCAAGTCCCTATTGAATAAAAGGGTTTTGCTGTATCTTAATTTAGTGCATCGTGAAGTACATGATAGACCATTGCTAGAATATAGTTTTGATTTTTGTTAAAGGGAAAGCTAAAACATTTGGGAGAAAGCTGACTTTCAGTCAAATATGTTTGGCCTTGACTGAATTAGGGTGCAAATATAAATTTCTAACCAGCACTCGTCTTCCTCTTAGTCTTTCACCGCTGCCATCATAAAAAACAGTAGTGATTGGATCTTTGATACTTGGAAAGTTACGCTTTGATATTTGATTCGACTACCAAACATATGCGAATTCCCTAATTAGCATGTACTAGTCTGCCAGTTACGTAAGAAGGTAGCCTCTGAATCGCTCTCGTTTCTTCTGGGAAAAGACCGAACTATTTGTAAATTTAACAATAATTTTCATTTTATTTTCTTGGAGTAGTACATGGATGGACCGTTCCTACGTAATTATCATCATGTATATGATTATCATCTTATCATCAACCTTGATGAAAAAATGATAATGCATGCATGCCAAAAAGAAACTAGTTCACATTGCCACTAACAACAATACGAATATCAGATGACATAGGTGATTATATGATCTCTTTTTTTTTTTGTTTCAATCAGTATTCACTCAGGTGTTAAGGTGATCATATGATCTTATTCCATGCGTACAACTACATATATGGCCCACCTTATTAGTTATTTCGACCAAATGTCCGGACTCACTCGAGATAGTGTCGTAGCCGACAAATTAAGGTTGTTTGATCACTGATCATAATACCCTATGCCTATGGATCTGCTACTGCCTACTTGCATCTGACTAAGGCCTCTTCCTATGCACATGCCAAAAAAATGGTGTTTGGCATGCCAGGTGGCATGCCAAACCATTTGCGCCACTATGGGAAAACCTTGCGGCGATCGACTCCCCTAGCGAGGCGATATTGACAATATCACCCGATAAAGTCTTTATCGCTGCGATATTGTCAATATCGCCGAAATTCACTATATCGCTGCCGATATAATCAATATCGCCACCGTTCGAGTTTACCGCCGTTATAAATACACGCAACTATACTCCCACCTCTTCTAAACTCTTCTCAATTCTTCCGAAAACCTTAGAAAACCACTGATTTTCTTCTCACCCTTCTTCGAAAACCTTCAAACGATTATCTTAATCGAGATATGGAGAGAAGAAAAAGAAACAAAAAGGGAAAGCATCTACAAGTACCCCGGGCGGTGGAGTAAGTTTTGTTGTGGATACAAATTATGAGTTTAATAATGTTAGACTAGTAGCCGGTGAAGGTA
This sequence comes from Papaver armeniacum, assembly GCA_023531295.1. Lineage (NCBI taxonomy): Eukaryota > Viridiplantae > Streptophyta > Magnoliopsida > Ranunculales > Papaveraceae > Papaver > Papaver armeniacum. The sequence continues at coordinate 33,581 of JAJJWW010007687.1, read as the reverse complement.
TATTCTCTAATCAATTTCCGATAATGAGGGGCGATGTAATGCATACATCTAAGAGGTGGATGGACCGAGTTACGTACAATTTTTCAATTACTTCCTCCCGCTGTTCAAGAGAGAGTGAGAAGATATCCTTGGCGACATCTATATCAAATACAACCTAGAAACCACAGGACTCAAGGTGTTCAAGTTTATAGGTAAAAATCGTTTAAACGATTTCGGTAAATTCGGTAGGTGAGTGAGAAACGGGTTTAAACCCTAAACAAATGTGCTGCACATGAGCACTTTATAGATTTGAAAGATCAATCTGTACAAGTCCGGCCTAAACCAAGAAATGGCCGATCCAGACTTGCTTCGGTCACAAAGTGGAGGAGAAGGGTTGATTTGGGGAGGAAAGCAAAGAAAGGTGTTGAGACCGAATAGTGCAGGACAGTAGTGTCTCGACTTGTATCAGAAAGTGAAAGCTTCGGAAGCTTGCAAGAGATAAAATCTTTTTTTGAAGAGCTTGCAAAGTTGCCTTTTCTGAGAGTGTTGTATTTTTCTCCTGACCGAGACTTGTTGTCTGGTGGAAATAGGTAAGACCTATTTATACAAGTCGAGATTGAAACGCCTGGCCTCATGAAGGAAGATAGTAAAGGGTGAAATAATGGGAGGATGTGGTAACCGCATGGTGCTTATGGGTGAAAACGTTTTCACCATTATTTCCTCATTTATTTGACCGCTTTATTCTTATTCACGCTTTCTTAATGTGAGCGTAGTGTACGCTGCATCTTGTGACCGCCAAACCAAGACCCCGGAAAGCATCCCCGGTTTGTGTTGATTCTCGAGTGTTGGTTGCACCTTGAGTGCAGGCGCTGCTAGTGGCGCGTGTGGCATGTGTCAATGGCATGTGCGGAATGCCTTTGTTGCGGGTTTCACCTTGAGTGCAAGTGGCAATGCCAGAGCTGCTAGTGGCGTGTGTGGCATGTGCCAATGGCATGTGCCGAATGCCTTGGTGGTAGGTTGTACGTTGAGTGTAAGTGGCAATGCCAGAGCTTCTGGTGGCGTGTGTGGCATGTGCCAATGGCGTGTGCGGAATGCCTTGGTGTTAGGTTACACGGTTTGCAAGTTAGGCTACCAGCGTGGGTTTTGGCATTTGTCAATGGCACGCATGGCCATTAGGGCCACGTCCTGGTAAGAAAAGCTACCAGCGATGCATGTTGTCATGTGCCAATGGCATGCTAGGCCATTAGGGCCACGTCGTCCCGGTAAGAAAACCTACCAGCGATGCGTGTTGGCATGTGCCAATGGCATGCGCGGCCATTGTGGCTACGACCTAGTAAGAAAAGCTACCAGCGATGCGTGTCGGCATGTGCCAATGGCATGCTTGGCCATTAGGGCCACGGCTTGGTAAGAAAACCTACCAGCGAGCGTGTTGGCATGTGCCAATGGTATGCTCGCCCATTAGGTCCACGGCACTGTAAGAAAAGCTACCGGCCCGATACGTGTTGGCATGTGCCAATGGCATGCGTGGCCAATTTGGCCTAGGTTGCACGGTTTGCAAGCCCTAGGCGCGGGCGCTACTTTGGCATGGCGCAGCTAGGGCCAAGGTAAGGGTGTTTGGCTTGGCGTGGTGCGACCATCGTAGCTAGGGCCAAGGTAGAGTGCGTTCGGCATGGCGCGGCTAGCTTGGGTTAGGTGTGGCTGGCATGATTTGCCATTGGCACGGAGGCGCGGCCAGCATGGTTGGCATGCTTTGGCGCGTTTGGTGTGACTAGCATAGCTAGGGGCCAAGGCGTGTGTGTTTGGCATGGCGCGGCTAGCTTGGGCTAGGTGTGGCTGACATGATTTGCCATTGGCACGGAGGTGTGACTAGCATGGTTGGCATGCTTTGGCGAGTTGGTGTGACTAGCATAGCTAGGGCCAATGCGGGTGCGTTTGGCATGGCGCGGCTAGCTTGGGCTAGGTGTGGCTTGCATGATTTGCCATTGGCACGGAGGTGCGGCTAGCATGGTTGGCATGCTTTGGCGCGTTTGGTGTGACTAGCATAGGTAGGGCCAAGGCAGAGTGCGTTTGGCATGGCACGGCTAGCTTGGGCTAGGTGTGGGCGCATGATTTGCCATTGGCACGGAGGTGAATTAGGGTTTTGTTCGTTGTAACCTAATTTGAAAAAATACCCCTATTAATTACGGCTACATGCATTGAATGTTCTAATAAATGTGTCACTAGTGACATTAGGTTATTCGGGGTTTTACGATTTTACCCTTTGTCTAAAAACCACCATCAACAGGGGTACATTAACCGAAGAGATTATGACACACCAAAAAACGTGAAAATTCCAACAGGTGTGTTGTGTGGGGACACATATTGCATCCATTGAATGTCTATATAAGCTTTACTCGTATCTTCTAGTAGCATTCTACAAAAACGTAATCCTAAATGCTTCTACATTTAAAAAAAAAATCACCAGTAATAGTAATGGAAATATTGCCGGATTTAACTCCCGAGATACTACACCGCCTCCAAAGTACAGAAAGTATTTTGGCAAGCAAATGTGTATGCAAAGACTGTAATTCTGTCCTTGCAGACAAAAGAATTGGACTCATTTTCGGTTTCACTCAAAAAGTGAGAGAAGAAAAAGTTACGCAACTCTTCTACAGAGAACAAATTGAGGAGGAAGATTACTACACGATGATGGGAGAATTCTAACAGATGATATTTGGAAACAATGGTACCTGGAATATTATCGAATCCTATAATGAAAACATGTCACACCCAATCTTTGGATCTTGTAATGGTCTGGTATGTTTTTATGTTTCACACCACGGCATACAAGATCCTATTTATATTATGAATCCAACGAGGGGTGAGCACTTCCATCTTGCACAAATATGCAATCCAACACCAACGCCATAAACTAATTGGGATCCACGACACGTCGTAGGGGATTTCGGCTATTGTGAACATACCGGTGAATACAAAGTAGTTCGAATTCAAGTGGACGGTAAAGTGGACGTACACACTCTAGGCGACAACAGGAGATGAAGGAACATCAGATATTTTCCTTTTACTTTTTGGGATTCAGGTGTGTACGCACATGGTTGTATTTTTTGGATAAATCATTATATTTATGACAGTATTCAGATAGTATCTTTCAATTTGGACAATGATACATTCCAGTCACATTCGCCACCCCCGCATCATATTTATGAGAATGGTGGTTTCAGTACTCCAAGACTTGGAATGGTCTTGTCCGGAATTCACCTTTTATTTTACAACACTCACGATATTTAAGATCTCCGGATTGATTTTTGGGCACCCATTTCCGATAATGATATTCATGCACGGGCACCCGGTGTAGAATGGAATTGGGAACATAAGAGGAGCATTGTCTTGGAAGAGCCTTCGAATCTATGGTGGTCGCCTTATAAGGTGATAGCCTTGGGAAATAACAACGACATCCTATTGCAAAACAACTGTTGTTTAGCGCGTTATAATGAACTCACCAGAACTTTGACAGAAATTGCGGAGACAAGGTGGGTAAAGGTTAGAGTTATTTCTCACATGAGGAGCGCCATCTCGTTGAGGAATTTTGGAAGATAATCGGAAACATGTACTGACGATGTCCATGCCACAAACATATTCCATGTGTAGTGTTTTTGTTTTTGTTTTGATCAGATAATGTAGTTTGGTTTGTCAGGCAAAAATGAGTGGTCGTGATCGATTTACAACAGAAATCCTTTGCTGCAAAGGATTTTAGGGGGGCCACGGCAATTTGGGCGCACGTTTCGAGGCACCTGGCCATGCTCTACCTTTGCAACCGGTTTACATGCATAGGTGGGACCGCGGTGATCATGTTGATGCTCTCTGGACCTCCTTAGTCTATATCTATACCCTCCCTCCGAGATGGCGAAGATGGATGGTCATGATCAAACCTGCGACATATATGTAATGCCCCTAGTTAGGGTTTTGGATCAGTCACGCGTGCACAACTTTGACCAAACGGTTTGGCAGGATATGCTCCTCCTTTGGGGAGACCGACCGTGTGGGGCCCACATTGGGCCAACGGTGAACATATGTGTACCTATCCGATGGTCCTAGGCGCGATCTAAGCCATCCAAATATGAAGGCGAAGTTGGATGGTTGTGATCGATTTAAGACACTAGTGGAATCTCCACGACCCTTTAAGCATCACGTCAGCCACACTTCGAGCAAGCGTTCATTGCTCTAGGGCTAGGTCGTGAGAAAACCGCTCAGGTGGGTGAGGAGTGGGCCCGCTAATGTGTGCATTAGCGCTTCACTAATCAATCGTGGGATGATCTAATCCGTCCAACCAGGCTGGTGAAGTTAGACGGTCATGATGATTTTGAGACTGCTTTGAGCGGTCTTGCTCGTTTGAGCCTTCCTTAAAGCAACGCGTCCATCCCTTTTTGGGGCAGCGTTTCAAAGGCGTTAGGGGTATAACGTGATGTTCGACCGGCTAGGGAATAGGCGGGCCCGTCGGTGAACATCATGGTGATTGCCTTCTCCTGTTATGGTTCGTCTAGGCTAGTTAAATTATGCGGTCAACTTACGTGGCCGTGATCGTTTCTGAGACTGATACGGACAGTCCATATTTCCTTTAGGGAATTGAATATGCTCGATCGGGCTAATATAAGCATGCCGTCGAGATTCTCTTTTATAGAGAGTGATGTAGCCTGTACGGGTATTTCATACATGTCTCGAATTTGGCACTTGGAGATTCATGCTACTCTGCTAAGAGTGAACACTCAGTCGTCATGTCATGCTAATAATGAGAGTTCGGCGAGGAACAACGTACGAAATACTAGGCTAATCATGCATTAATTAATAATGCTATAAATTCACAGAATATTTGGGATTGTTGCTACATGCACCATTCTGGGTGAATTTTGTATATTTATTGAATTGCTTCAAATAAATAAAGCGAGAGGTTTTCTACGCTCATCGTTTATCAAATAGCTTTATCCTTTGCAGGATGTCAGCATATTATTTTTGGTTTTAAAATTTTAGCCCTGAACTAAAATCCACCATCAACAGGTGGTGTTTGAGGGTGAAAACGGTTTTTGCTGATTTCGGTAATTTCGCGTGAGTGGGTGAGAAACTGAGTCTAAACCTAAAAATGTACTGCAAGGGAGTACTTTAGATTCAAGAGATCAATCTGTATAAATCCGGCCTAAACCAAGAAATGGTCGTTCCAGACATGCTTCGGTCACAAAGTGAAGGAGAAGGGTTGGTTTTAGGGAGGGAAGCGAATAAAGTGTTGAGACCAGAATAGTTGATTCTGGAAGAGTAGTTGTTTGACTTGTATCAGAAAGTGAAAGCTAACAGATGGAAAAGCTAGCAAGTGGTTTCTGAGTGTTGTATGCTCCTCACCAAAAACTTGTTGTTCGGTGAAAATAGGTAAGACCTATTTATACAAGTCAAAGTGAAATGTACTCTGGTCTTGTAAGAAATAGAAACAGATGAGTAAATGGGAGGAGGTGGTAACCGGTAACGCCTGGAATTGATTTTCCATAATGAAGGAAAGCGTTTCACCATTACTCCCTGTATTTACTAACCCCCTTATTCTTATGACACTTTCATGTAAAGGGAATAATGTACGCCGCACGCTGTAAACCGCCAAACCAATACCCTCTATGAGCATTCCCTAGTTTGTGACATGTGTTAGATGTCTCGAGTGCTTTCATGTGAAAACGTGTAGCATGGTGTTACGTGTGGCATGGTGGAATTCCAGTGGTCATGGTAGAGTCGGTATGGCTTTGCCATAGAATAGGCGCATCCAAAATTAGGGTTTGGGTGCAAACCGTGATGTTTTGGCTTTGGGATGCAAGTTAGGTGGTGGACTTGAACGGTTGAGATCTGCATCTCAGAGGGAAGGATATCCTTTGATTATTGTAACTCCCCGTTTTAGCAGCCAGCGTTGAGCATGGCTTTGCCATAGAGTAGGCGCGGCCAAAATTAGGGTTTAGGTGCAAACCGTGATGTTTTGGCTTTGGACCGCAAGTTGCCATGCGTTAGGTGGCGAACTTGGATGGTCGAGATCTGCATCTCAAAGATAAAGTTAGACATCGATTATTGCAACCCTTCGTTTGTAGCATCCAGCGTTGAGCATGGCTTGGTCATAGAGTAGGCGCGGCCAAAATTAGGGTTTAGGCGCAAACCGTGATGTTTGGCTTTGGGCCGCAAGTTTCCATGCAGGTGGCGAACTTGTGTAGTCGAGATCTGCATCTCAAAGAGAAGGGTGACCGTTGGTTATTGCAACCCTTCGTTTGTAGCAGCGTGTTGAGCATGGCTTGGTCATAGAGTAAGCGCGGCCAAAATTAGGGTTTAGGCGCAAACCGTGATGTTTGGATTTGGGACTTAAGTTGCCATGCGTCAGGTGGCGAACTTGTGTGGTCGAGATCTGCATATCAAAGAGAAGGGTAGCCGTTTATTATTGCAACCCTTTGTTTGGTAGCTGGCGGCATAAAAGTATGGCCGCAAGCTAGGATTTTGGTGTTGTTAGGCGCGGCCAAAGGCTGGGGTCTTGGCGTAGTTTGGGCGCGACTACAATTAAGGCTTGGCGTTGGGCCACAAGTTGCCACGCGTTAGCTGGTGACCTTGGACGGTTAAGAACTGCATCTTAGATGGAAAGGTGGCCGTTGATTGTTGCAACCCTTCGTTTTGGAAGCCAGTGACGTGAAGGAAAGGATGGCATGGTATAGGCGCGGCCAAAACTAGGGTTTAATGCAAACCGTGGTGTTTAGGTTTGGGCCGCAAGTTTCCATGCGTTAGGTTGCGAACTTGGATGGTCGAGATTTGCATCTCAAAGAGAAAGTTAGCCGTTGATTATTGCAACCCTTTGTTTTGGTATGTAGAAGTGGCTGGCATGGTTTGCCATTGGCACGGTGGTGCGGCGGGTATGGTTGGCATGCCTTGGCGCAGAGACATGGCGGGCATGGTTTTCCATTGGCACGGTGGTGCGGCTGGCATGGTTGGAATGCCTTGGCGCAGAGACGTGGCTGGCATGGTTTGCCATCGGCACGGTGGTGCGGCTGGCATGGTTGGTATTCCTTGGCGCAGAGACGTGGGCGGCATGGTTTGCCATCGGCACGGTGGTGCGGCCGGCATGGTTGGCATGCCTTGGCGCGAGAGGCGTGGGCGGCATGGTTTGGCATTGGCACGGTGGTGCGGCTGGCATGGTTGTCATGCCTTGGCGCAGAGACGTGGATGGCATGGTTTGCTATTGGAACGGTGGTGCAGCTGGCATGGTTGGCATGCCTTGGCGCAGAAATGTGGATGGCATGGTTTTCTATTGGTACGGTGGTACGACTGGCATGGTTGGCATGCCTTGGCGCAGAGACGTGGCTGGCATGGTTTGCCATTGGCACGGTGGTGCGGATGGCATGGTTGGCATGCCTTGGCGCGAGGCGTGGGCTGGTATGGTTTGCCATTGGAGCGGTGGGAGAATTAGGGTTAGGTGTATACATATGTGATGTCGATTAATACTAAGGGTTACGTGGTGGAACATGACACATGTATATATAAAAAAAGGTACCACAGGTAATTCTTACGTAAATACTCGATTGATTCAATAAATGCGCTATTGGTCATAGTGACGTCATGTCAGATGTACGGTTTTATGTTTTTATCCCTAAGCTAAAAACCACCATCAACATTAAGTCCCCTGCTTAGCTAGGAACAGGAACGTTGTTGCGAGGTAAGCATAAGATGGTGACAGACAAGGACAAAATCGAAACAAATGGGTCATGAAAGATGACTAGGAAGATTCGTCTAACCTTTTTCGAGAGTGTTCTGAATTTCGTTATCCTTGTGTTGGTGACCTTACATGAATTACGCTCGGCGTCGTTCTTGGATAGACCGTGAAATAGTAGATGCGATTCTTTGCGGGATGTTGGATTGGCTTTTGGCCACGCGTCATCTTGGCTGGGTTAAGGAATGTGGAGGTGTTGGCTTATCGAGTTGGTTGGTTTGGGATGGGAGCCGCAGGTATTTGCACGGCTTGGAATTGAGTCGCGGGCGTTGCGTGGCTAGGCTTGGGCGCGACTTGGTTAGGCGTGACGCGACTTGGATTGACCCGGCGTATCTCGTCTCGGCGCGGCTCGGCTCGGCTTGGCCCGATGCGACTTGGACGCTGGTGTGGTGCGGCGTGGACTGCTGGAATATCATGAGATGAGGCATGGCGCAGATTATTGATATCATGAGGCTTGTTACTGCGGGCCCGACTGCCTTCTTCCATGCGTATCATAAGAAATCCTTTCCTTATCTAAATCCCAAAAGTGTTACGTTGCCGATTCTGATTTCAAACCTTGTTGCTAGCGTCAGAGAGGTAACAACGCGGGCAAGTGCGTCTCGAACACGTTCCTCCATGCTTTCTCAACAAACCCTAATTATTTCGCACGACCAGGCATGAGACTTTTCCTTATTTTTGCTGGTAGAATAGGTTCTAATTAAAACATGATAACACGCCTTAATTCGCGGCTAATAAGGAGCTTTCCTTTTCGGGACTTCGTCGTTCTGCTAGATATAAGAGATGATCTTGAACCGTTCATTCGCACAGATTGATTTGAAATTGTGCCCGTCCCCTTTACATGTATCATCTCCGTGTTTTTTGTTTTTTTGGTTTTCCATTTTGTCTTCTTTCTGATGTAGGTTGTTGGTGTAGAAAAGGTGAAAACTTACCCCCCCACCCCTTCTCTGGTTTTGTAGCGCATAATAGGATCTTTCAGTGATAGCCGCACCTCTAACTCTTCGGAGAAGAACTTTAGAATCGGCGAAAACCAGTTTTCTTCTCATGAGGAGGCATTAGATAGAGTTGAATCTCTGTTTCGTGAAGCTGGTGGAATTATTCGGGACATACCTCCTACCTATCTAGGTGAAGTGCAGGTGCGTCTTCAGACCTTCTTAGCTTCGGTGAACATGGAGGAGAAATGAGAAGGTGACGAAGCATCCCAGTGCGTTGAAAGGCTTCAGTGCAACAATACTTCTTCATAGCCCAGTTCTAGGGCGAACGGTCTGCTTATCGGTTGAAATGACGGATGACAGAGTTTGTGAAATTTTTAGGGGAAAACTCACGTAACTTCTCTGTTCAAGAAGGCGTCATAATCCTCGATTCAATGTGGATGAATCAGGAAATCCTCCTCGAAAGGTTGCTGAGGAAGGCGATGCTATTGCACTAGTGGAAAACAGCCGTTTTAAGATAGTCTGATAGTGTCGTTTTAGCGAGTTATAAGACATTTCCAGAGTGCCGCTGAAAGTGTCGTAGATTCAGTGTCTTTTCTGGAACGACACTTTCATGTTGCCCCTTTATTAAGATGCTTTTAATATGCCGCTAAGCACGACATCTGTATTACATTGTAGTTTTAATTTATTTTAATATTAAAAATATGTCAGATCTGGCTGGCTGACTGAGGTCATTCTGACTGGGCTGAAACAATTCTGACTCGAATTCAAATTACAGTCAAATTACATTGAAATTCAAATGCAAATTCAAATGACAATTTAATATTAAAATACTAAAATCAAATTCAATTTCAAATTCCATATATTAAAAAATGACAGCTCCATTACATTGAAATATACTCATAAATTTAGTCCAAACTCAAAAAAACAAAAAAGGATTCAACTACAAATTAATAAGTTCAAGGTTTCTTAAAGAGAAGTGATACAAGTCCTAAAAATTTCGAAAATTTCAGTTATTATGATCTTGGCACCAGCTTGCTTGAGAGCAGAACTGCAGAAGCACAACCCTCTCCAATATTTCCTTACCAAGCAGCAACAACGATCTTACCATCAACCATGACATCAGTGACCCTCATGAGACCATATGGAAGAGAGTGAGGGCATTCATAAAGGTATCGAACTACATTCAGAATACGAGTAAAATGTCAGACCTTGTATGCTAGGTTACATGACTAGTCGAACATACTACACGGAGGTGGTCTAATAGACCCATCATCAAGACAACAACATCAGCAACAACCACGACAACATACTACACGACGTACGAATTAAAGCAATATTTAATCACGTCATACTTCAATGCTTCTATTTGAGCCCTCCAGGCATGAATTTCCTGAGAGAAAAATACTCAATCAATGCCAATAATCCCACTTCGCAAACCCAATCATATATAAGTGCACTCGTAAACTTACATGATCAAGCTTATTTGTCAGGTTAAATGTTTCTGCATTCTGATTCACCAACTCATACCGTATTCCTCTGCATGACTGCAACCATTGTTGCATAATTATATAAGTGCACTCATAAACTTACCTGATCATGCTTGTTTGTCAGGTTAAATGTTTCTGCATTCTGATTCGCCAATAACGGTATCCATTGTTACATAATAATAAGGTCAAATAGGAAGATAGATACCTACCATAAGATAAATAGTCAAAATGATCTCAATTAAAATCAATCATGACATTTGAGTAAAATAGTGCAAATAACATAGAAAGGTTTATTTGATTACTAACACAGAAGTATGCTCATATAGGGTATTCACAGTAAAGAAGAATGGCAGAAAATCACCTTGGAGAAGGGGTAGTCCAACCCAGTTCTGAGGTCCAATCCAAGGATAGGCACGTAATTCTTTCCCAGGGACTACAGAGGATCCTTCTTCACCGTTGTGAGATATTGGAAACTGAAGCAAACCAACAAGACAAATGGTCATTAGACCATACACAATAAGGAAATGGTGAGAGTTTATCTGTCAAAGAAAACTGATAAAGATCTAAAAAAAGTTATGAAGCCAATGTTGATATCTACCCAGCCAACAGTTTCACTCCCAAACAACAAAAACAAATTAGATTTACCCATAATTGTATCTGGAAGAAAGCATGACCATCATATTTATAAAGAAAAATGAAAAATCAAGACCAGAGTTGTGCAAGGAGTACTTAGAAAGCGAAACTTAAACCTACTGGCCGAACTTTTGGATTGAAATGTTCTATTTACCTTTGGTGCAAGACATTTACATGTGTTTGACATCGAGAATGAACAAATAAAAAGTTACTGTTAATAAGCATATAAATTCAAAGGTGGCTTCAAGGATTAGGTCTCTGAAATCTTTTCTGATTATATAGAGCATGTTTCAATATCATAAGCACGATAATTCAGTAGCGCATCTCCTTATTTAAGCAAAACCCATCATCAGATTTTCAATAAATCAAATCCTTATTTAAGCAAAATCCAAATAAAGAGAACAAATTAGAACATCGTACATGGTTGAATCAACGGGTGAGAAGGATGAGAAGAAAATGGTTTTTACTTCTTTTTTTCTGAAGTCGAAGCAACAACAACATATTCAGAGAGATAGAGACAGAAAGAAGGGTAGATAGAGAGAGGTAGTTTGTATGGTTTATCAAGTTCATAATCATGGCATCTGATTTTACTTCTCGGCCATGAAAGTGATGATGGTAGTGGTGGTGGTGGCTTGAGGTGAGGGAGGAAGAGAATGAGAGAGAAACCAGAGAGGAAGAGAGGCGGAGAATAAGAAGTTTTCTGTCTCTTTGCTTTGGAATAGATAGGGTGCGAGGATATTTTAATACACCCATTCATTATCTTTTTAGTGTAAATATGAAATACCCTACCAAGCAAACGATGCTATGGAAGTCTAGTTGTCCAAGTCAACACAAGTTTGAACGCAACGATGCTTTGACTTTATTCAACGTCAATAAAAGTAGTATCGTTGTGTAAGTCAACAAAAGTCTTAATACAACGAAAAATTGACTTTTGTCAACGACGCTTTATAGATGTAGATTTTTTGAGAGCTTTAGTATATGTCGTTCCATTGTGTCTCTGATATCCCATTCTCCACTAGTGTGCATTCAATGAAACCGAAACATCTTTCAGAGTAGATGCCGAAACTGTTGTTGGTGACATCGGGGGAGTCATGGTGGCGTATGCTGGGACAATTGTTGAAGCGGACGTCGGGAAGGAGACAGATGATGTTGCTAGTGATACGGCTTCCAGGCAGGACGTTGAGGCTACTACTGCTGATGTGGCCTTCAAATTGAACCTTTGCTGCCCGAAAGATTGCTGGGGAAAGTGCTTGAAAGGGGATCTGACCGAGGAGTTGGGAACTCGTGTATCTGCTTTTGATGACTAGTTTCCGTTGTTATTGATTTTACTTATTGCGTAGTTGACGCTTCGCAGACTCATTTTCACCTTCTTCATATTTGTGGCGAAGCTAGGGTTTCGCCAATTATTATCCTGTTTGTGATTTCACATCTTTGAATAAAGCTTCTTTTTCGAAGGACCCAAACCTTCCATTAGAATAGGTTGCTCGACTTTCCATATTCGTATATTATTCCCATCAGAGCTTTGAACGATTGAATAAGGTACATCTAGTACGTTTTTTTTTTGAGATTCGGAAGAATCATTTGGAAGAAAAGGTATGCTTTAAATAAAAATGAAAACCTAATGGAGAATGCAAGCGGTGCATTCATATCGGGGAATACAAGTATCAAGTGGAAAGGGAAATGGCTGAGGAAGTACTAAAAGAAAGGTCTTTGGAAGAGAAAGTAGTACAACGCCTTAAGTATTAAAAGGCTTGAGCCATCGCGAGTGAACTATCACGCCCTCTAGCTTGTCGGTGTTGATGAGCTTGCAATATCCAACCAGAAGGACGTCTTCCACCAGATACGGCTCGTCTTCTTTGCCATTGGGTAGATCAATCCGGGCAGCTATCTTCACTGTTACCTTTCCGACTTGAAATGAAGTCACTTTGACTACCATATCACCAATCCCGAAATGAGTTCGGGTGTTGTGCAACCGCTTGAATCTTAGTTTCGTCGAGTTTCATTGCAGTTTCCAGATCCTTGGCAAAGCGCTTGAATGGCCCGGCGCCCCATTCACATCTTTTGACAACGCCCATGCCGCTAGTAGTACTGAGTCCCTATGACGAGCTAAGAGAAGGAATGACTGGTGATGGAGAAGATCGTTCGACCAGACTTACTTGTGTATGGAGCCTATGAGTCAGTGCCAACGGGTTTTCCACGGGTGATCGAATTCCGTCGATAAGTTGTTGACGCGGCTGTGGGTTGGACAGCTTGTTGGAGATTCTGTCGGGTGTCGACATCGGCAGAGTAGACGTTCCAATTTTTTCTTTGTTTTCGGATACCCACGAGTTCCCCAAGATCATGTCGTAGACTAGTTCTTTGACAATGTGAAACTTGACCTGCGTCATGGTGCCTCCTATCTTGATCTCGAGGTTAACGTAGCCGTGTGCGTTCAAGGATTCCCCCTCCGAGTTCTTGATCACGGACGGGATATGGGTAGCTTCTTTCTTCAAAACTCCCGCAACTTTCAGAGTCTTGAAAGTAACGGTGTTGAACTCAGAGGCCACGTCGATTAGTGTGTTGCTGAATTCAATGCCTCTTAAGTAGGTTGTGGTCAGCAGTCCCCAGTTGACACGATACGAATGAGAGCCATGAAAATATCTTGGCGCTGCTCCTAGGAAAAGTAGAGAATTTCGCATACATACTGCATCATGGATTGTACAGTCTCGCGTACGGAGTCCCCGTAATTCCTCACCGGAAGTGGATCTCTATGTACTCCCTCGTTCCCCGGCTGAAGTTCAACTTCCTCTACTTTTTCCTTAAAGATAAGTTTTAGTTTATTGCAATCACTGGTTGGGTGATGAACAAATCTTTGGTAGTAGCAATATTTGGGATTTGCCATCTCGGCTTCGGTTGGTGGGCGCCTGGGAGATGGTAGTCTGATAACATCATCTTGAAACCACGCCTCTAGGAGTTCGATTACCTCCTCAATGGGAAATAGAAAATCCAAGACACTTCCTTCAGCTTCGTGACGACGCATGGGAGATTTAGCGACGGCTCTTCGGCGGAGCTGCTCGTCGTGCTGGCGCCTCGCGTTTAGGTTGCTGGTCCGTAACGGGGGCCTTCCTTTTTCCTCCCTCGTCTACCATACTCACAGAGAAGGGGCCGGTGTTGTACTACTTGTTGATGAGACGTCTACTTCCGCGAGTTTCGCGCATGTCTTCGGTTCTAGTTGGTCCGGCCATTTCTAATAATGATGGTGCTATCGTGGCTGATCTCTTGGAAGCTTAGTGAAGTTCAGAGAATGTTCAGAAACGTAGGTTTTCTAGCAAGGCGCGGTAAATGAGAGCCATACTGTTAATGCAGGAATTCACCAATTGTTGCTCGGTCACGTTTGGGTCATGACAGTCTAGTGCTTGAACCCTGAATATCTTGACGAACTCATTCGGATGTTCGTTGTCTCGTTGGTACATCATCCCTAGGTCCGAGAAGGTAACTTGTTCGGATATGAAGAAGAATTTCTTGTAAAATGCGGTAACCATCTCACCCCAGTTGGGGATGCTGTTTGGCGCGATGATGTTGTACCACGTGTATGCTCTTCCAGTAAGCGATTTCGAAAACTCCCTCAGACGGAGAACGTGATTGTATTCGGGTTCACCCAGGGACTCCAGGAATCGAGAGATATGCTCTCATGCATTTCCAGTGCCGTCGTACAAAGTGAATTGAGGATAAGAGTACCCTCTTGGAAGATGAATTCTTTGTATCTCAGGGGGGTAAGGAGGTTGATGCTGATGTATGTCTATTTCATCGCTTTTAACTCCATTCCGAAGAAGTTGTTCCAAATCCTCTCGTGTGTCAAAATTGGACGGCCGGATTCTCTCCGGCGGAGTTCCGGCATGGATCCCCTCGTCTACGTCAATGCGTTCTGTCGAGGTGTCGGCGCCATAAGTGTTGGAGGTGTTTCCTATTGGCCCTAGAGGGCGTGACTCCTATGGTAGCCGTTATGTCAGATCCTTGAGAAAGATGAGTACTTCTTTTTGAGTTGAGTGATTGTAACATCCCGTGTTTTTTAGCACGGGCGCACGCTAAAAAATGCGTCATTTGTTTGTGATGAAGCTTCATCCAAAGCTTCCTTTGCATGGTGAGATGCATTTGGCCCTAGGCCATATCTGGTGCCAAGTAAGGCACATCGCATATGCATATTGGCTAAGGCCAATATGGCGGTGGTTGGAAGCTACATTAGCCAAGAGCCAATCTTGCATCAAATGATGCATTAGGTCAGTTGGGTAGATGACCTTGAAAATGTACGGCCAACATGGCCGGACATCGGGTTGGCAGTGGACGGCCAACATGGCCGGACATCGGGTTGGCAGTGGACGTCCAACATGGACGGACATCGGGTTGGCAGTGGACGGCCAACATGGCCGGACATCGGGTTGGCAGTGGACGGCCAACATGGACGGACATCGGGTTGGCAGTGGACGACCCACATGGTCGGACAGTGGAACTGGCATGTGATCCAGGACTGAATGTACATCTATCTTGGTTGGTTATTTAGAAATTTATGGCAACGGCCATGAATAGTGAAGCAAGCATGTCAATATGCTCCCCTTTCCATACTTGAATAAATTCCATTAAGACATATATAGGGAGGGGTAGTTGGTTGAAGGCGCATATGCGTACTATGTACCAAGTAAGCTTCATAGCTTAGCCGGAAGAGTATAAATGATGCCTAAGGCTCATTTATAGTTGCGTAACCTCGCGAGAGGGCATTTGGTGCTTAGGCATCGTTATGCCATATTGCGGACCGAACATGCATCACTTGGATGCATTTTGACGGAACGGCCTATACGGACTAGGCCATTACCATTATTGCTTGGCCACGGCCATGCAAACGAGTTGGCTTAAGTTGCTTGTCCCTTCGCGAATGAAGTACGGTATGTGCTTGATCCCTTTAGAGTAGGGAAGGGTACATAGGCAGTCGCAATGAGTTGCAACATTGCCGTTCCAGCACGTTGGCCCCTCATATCATTTAAGCTCGGTAGCTCGACGCAAGAGATGATTGTGTCCACACTTGATGAGGCTTAGTTGCATGCCAGTAAGTGGATGATCATACTTCTTATCAAGTTATAAAGAGTTGGTAAGCGAGGTAACGTAGGAAATGGCAAGGGCTTGGTGCGGCCTACGCCAAAGTCCAAGGCTTATGCCTGGATAATGACGGTTGCTCATATAGCTAGGAAATTCAGTGATGAATTCCCTACGTAAAGGCAAAGCCAGAGATGCATGAAAAATGCATTGGCATTGGCCTTATGGCCCTAAACCCTTTTGCGGGAAAAGGGTAAGTTGGAACGGTGTGGAAGCTTAACTAGCCGCATTATGCTCCAAGAGCATGCTTGCAAGGGCAGATGAACGTGCATTTTCCTAGCTTAAAGGCCCGGATCGTAGCATCATCATGGCGCATCGGGGGAGTTACGGCCAGCGTGGAAACGCGCCAAAGGCATAATTTTCCGGTCCGTCACAGTTGGTATCAGAGCAAGTCCGAGAAAACTCTAGGGACTTGTGCGGAGTGGACTCATTGGCGAGTATTTTCCTTAATGGAAACTTAAAGTTGGAGAGTTTGCCAACTTTTTCGCGGAAAGAGTTTGTAACTGCTTGGCCAGTTACTATGTGAATCGAGTTGAGTTTGTATAAGTACTGTGAGTTTGCCATGCCTCTTTGGCACCCCGCTTACGAGCATCCGGAAGACCGTCTGGGATGGTGGGTAGACAATGGGACTGATCATCCCCACACGTTGGCACTGGCCAAGGGTGTGCGTTGTCAGGCCTGGCTAGCATCTCACTTACGAGTGGCAACCCGGTAAATCCGTCAGGGCGGTGGCTTGCATCCAAGCATCGGCATTAGAGATTGGTCCTCACGGTGTTGCATTGAGTTTTGCCTTGTCATTTTCGATGACATCTTTCAACTTGTGAACCTTAGGGATTTCACGGGTGGTAGTATGGGATGCTATCTAGGATACCTTGTCGAGATATCCTATTGGCACTGGCCAATTGCGATTCTTGGTATTGTTGTGGGAACTTTTTGGATTCATGGGAAGGTGGTATGGGACATGTGCTCAGAAGGTCTAAATTGTTGTTCATGACAACTTGAAGAAACCCGTGATTTCTGAGCATCTGGTATGGGACTTTTGCTCGGGAAATCCAACTCGAAGAGATTGTCCACAATAGTTTTGGTTTAGAATTTCGGGGACGAAATTCTTTGAAGGATGTGATAATGTAACACCCCGTGTTTTTAGCATGGCGCATGCTAAAAGATGCGCCATTTGTTTGTAATGAAGCTTCATACAAAGCTTCCTTTGAATGGTGAGATGCATTTGTCCCTAGGCCATATCTGGTGCCAAGTAAGGCAAATCGCATATGCATATTGTCTAAGGCCAATATGGCATTGGTTGGAAGCTATATTAGCCAAGAGCCAATCTTGCATCAAATGATGCATTAGGTCAGTTGGGTAGATGACATTGAAAATGTACGGCCAACATGGACTGAAATCGGGTTGGCAGTGGTCGGCCAACATGGCCGGACATCGGGTTGGCAGTGGACGGCCCACATGGCCGGACAGTGGAACTGGCATGTGAGCCAGGACTGAATGTACAGCCATCTTGGTCGGTTATTCAGAAATTCATGGCAACGTCCATGAATAGTGAAGCAAGCATGTCAATATGCTCCCCTTTCCGTACTTGTAGAAATTCCATTAAGACATATATAGGGAGGGGTAGTTGGTTGAAGGCGCATATGCGGACTATGTACCAAGTAAGCTTCATAGCTTAGCCGGAAGAGTATAAATGATGCCTAAGGCTCATTCATAGTTGCGTAGCCTCGCGAAGAGGGCATTTGGTTCTTAGGAATTGTTATGCCATATTGCGGACCGAACATGCATCACTTGGATGCATTTTGACGGAACGACCTATACGGACTAGGCCATTACCATTATTGCTTGGCCACGACCATGCAAACGAGTTGGCTTAAGTTGCTTGTCCCTTCGCGAATGAACTACGGTCTGTGCTTGGTCCCTTTAGAGTAGGGAAGGGTACGTAGGCAACCGCAATGAGTTGCAGCATTGCCGGTCCAGCACGTTGGCCCCTCATATCATCTAAGCTCGGTAGCTCGACACAAGAGATGATTGTGGCCAGACTTGATGAGGCTTAGTTGCGTGCCAGTAAGTGGATGCTCATACTTCCTATCAAGTTATAAAGAGTTGGTAAGCGAGGTAACGTAGGAAATGGCAAGGGCTTGGTGCGGCATACGCCAAAGTCCAAGGCTTATGCCTGGACAATGACGGTTTCTCAGCTAGCTAGGAAATTCAGTGATGAATTCCCTACGTAAAGGCAAAGCCAGAGATGCATGAAAAATGCATTGGCATTGGCCTTATGGCCCTAAACCCTTTTGCGGGAAAAGGGTAAGTTGAAACGGTATGGAAGCTTAACTAGCCGCATCATGCTCCACGAGCATGCTTGCAAGGGAAGATGAACGTGCATTTGCCTAGCTTAAAGGCCTGGATCGTAGCATCATCATGGAGCATCGGGGGAGTTACGGCCAGCGTGGCAACGCTCCAAAGGCGTAATTTTCCTGTCTGTCACAGTGATAGACGCATTTATGTGTCTATTTTAGTCTCAATTCTCTGTAATGTTAGTACTCGATTTTGCGCTTATTTTGGTATTTTATATCTTTGTAGGTGTTTTTGGAGAAATAAGCTTTTGCGGGAAAATTGGCTCGAAAAGTGATATTTGCGCTCATGGGAGAAAATTACTATTCGGACCCCTCATTTGGATAAGGGGCACATCAATTACTAAGGGGCGACCACTTGCTATTCGCACCCCGGAAATGGATAAGGGACACTCATCTTCTCAAATTCAAATATGATATTTGGCGGGAAAAATTGCTACAGTCGAGAACAGTTTAGGGTTCGAGTTTTCAGGGACTTCCGAAGAGATTCAATGGAGGGATTGTATTGGCATGGACCTGCTGGGGCAAAACATACCTGGTATAAGTGTTACAATCGATCAAATTGGGCTGGATATCGAGTTTGGTGATGAAACAGGGAAACCAATTGTCTCACCGGCGTAAACTTTTGAGCGGATTTTGGAAGTGTTTTATCGAGATTCAATCTCGGAAATCATTTGCTTTGGGCCTGTTTTGACTTAACAGGGTTGGTAGGTCCACTAGCTTGGATTAACTTGGGACAAATCTTTCGTTTGAACAAAACAGAGGACGAGTTATTCTCGGCTAGTTTTATTTTTTATTTTTTTGAAGTTAGGCATTATTAAGGAAGGTTGTATGCTTTGAATTCGTATCTATCTTATTTTGGGAAGTCTACAACTCACAAAACGGTGCAGAGAAGCTTGGCAGGGAATTAAAAAAATCCCGAGACTTGAGATAAAAGAAAGTTATTCTCAGTATTTTCTTGGGGGTATTGTATATATAGAGTGTTGAGGTCCATAGAAAAGGGGTCGAGACTTTGGGGCAAGCTTGGGGTGAAGGAAGAAGCCGCAGAACCGGAGCAGAGAAGTGCAAGCGAGTTGCAGAAAGTACAGGTGAGGAAGAAGAAGACAGAACCGTCACCTTTTCTTTAAAAACTGTAACTATTTTCCAACAATTACTTCTGTTAGGCTTTCCTGTGTAACAGTATTCTCTGTAACAGAGAGTTGTAACAATTATATCAGTGACAAACCCGCTGCTTTATTAGTTCTCTGTTGTTGTTCACCCTTTTGAGCTATGAACACCTATTTTGAGCACGCGAATAACATGAGGAGCTACGGAGGAAGCCATTGTTCCATGAAAAGTGGTATATTTCTATAATGATTATTTGCATGGAACTAATATTGGAAACTGATTTTTATTGAATGATTGTGATTCGTTTTGATGGAGCATGCTTAGTTTAAGACTTTTGATGTTTCATGCTTAGTGTTTACAATTGTTACTTTGAAAATCTACTAGAGGCAATAATTTAGAATCACTTCAAACGCAAAGAATTGCATGAATATTGATTAGATTGAATCACTTAATTGGTCAATGGTGGAATCCTGAGTCTCGGTGCTTTTTAAAATCTTGATAACAACTTTGATTGAGTTTTCTATTTTACTTTGAGTCTAAAACGAATCTTTACAAGTCTGAGTGAACGATACTTTTCTTACCATTTTACAAACAACTTCAAAATCACATCATTGAGACCATGTCCGTTTGGGCTCGAGCAAGGACCTTCTGTCGTTAAATTAAATCGGCGATGGTGGTATAGGGTCGTCTCCCTCTGGATCCTCCGGTTTCTCATCCTGTTTGCGGGGTAACTGGAGTCCTGGTGGCAGTCGGAGGTGCCATGCTTGACGAGGCATTAGGGGCGGTAGCGGAAGCTCTGGCCCTGGTGATCGGTGGTGTAACACTTGGAGGAGGATTTTCGGTGTTGCCAGGATTGGCAGGTTGCGTAGAAGCATTAGGGTTAAAAATTAAATATAAACTGTTTGCAGGGAAGGACGACAGTTACGATCTGTCTTGGCCCCTTGAGTTCGTACACTGACATAGGAGTCGGTGGCCTGAGTCGACTTCAACGGTTCATCGCCCGTCTGGTGCGGGAGGTATGACTCTATCCACCCACGAATCCCCTGTCAGTGGGTTTTATTTTGTGTGACAACTCACATCCCTGCAATAGAATATCGAATTGGTATTACAATAGCCAATACAACGAATATCCGTCTGATTTTCAAAATGGACATTGCTTTGACCATAGTGTGAATAGTGGTTGGGAACATCAAACTTTTGGAGGTTATGGTTCATACCAGAGTGAGCCCAATTACTATTCGCACACCCACCAGTCATACGAGCAAAACAATCCCTCTATTTCTCTAGAAGAGGCTCTCAAGAGTTATACCTTATTTTTGAAGAAAACCTGTAACATTCTTTCAGACGAGCAGTCAACAAAGATGTCTTTAGAAGAAAATCTTAAGAAATATACTGAGAGTACAAATAGGATTGTAGAAAAATTGGCTCAAAATAATCTTAATTTCCAATACAGTGTTTCCAATAATACCCTTGAAAATGAAGATAGTTATTTGCATAATCAAGATGACGAGGATAAAATTGGTAACACTACTTTTTTAGATGAGGTTCAACCATTTTCATGCTATTATGATGATTATGATGAGGATAGTCTTTGATGAAGAATCTGAAATATGTAGGCATAGTGATCGGAATTTGTTACTCCTATTGAGCTTTATAATGATAATATTATTTCTAGTTCAAATCCAAATAATTTTAATAATTATTCACCTATTCAAAAGGACGAGGATTTGACTAGACATACTGTTTTAGATGATGTAAAATTTCCTTTTTACGAAGCCGATGATACTTTTGAGGAACGAGTTTATTCTGAGAATATTGTTTTAGAGTCTAACAATTTAGAAACATTAGTCTTAGACAAAGAAGAAGAACTCATAGAGCTTTCAAATATGATGAGTGAGGATGCACCTTCCGATTATAACTTAGAAGAAGCAATTGACCATTTTCAGGATTCCGATGATCTAGAAATTAGGGAATTGTAGATAGTCTATCTAGAGACACACAAAACTCTAAGGTTAGGGGTGATTCTCATTCTCCCCGTGCTTTACCTTTAGCTCTTGTAGAGATCCCTCACTTGGGACTTGATATATGTGCCTCAACCATCGTGCCCATTGCCTTCATACTAGTTCTCAGAACCTAATAATGTCCAGGAAGAAGTTCGGTTGTTAGAAACCCATCCTCCGGTTGATGTGGTTTACCCAGGCTATGATACCAAGATTGATTTTGTTTTCCCACCAAATATTTTACAACCAATTGTGGGAACGTATATGTTTCAGATCTGTCAATTATTAAGTTTTGAGACTAAACCTAAGTACTTTAGGAGATTAGAATCGACACATTTTCCTAAAATTGACCACCACTTTCATCGTGGTCAATTGTGTGAGTCAAACCTAATTGACTTTAAGGATCCGCAGTTATTTAAGTTATTATTATGTGCTTCTAAGTTTTTACTTGAGTTTTTCCAGACTCTAATACCTGAATCGGATCTAAGCTACGAGGAAATCCAACACATGAAAATATTTTATTTGGACCCAGTTATAAAACCGAACCAGAACCTGAACCACAGCTAGATGTAGTTGTCTTAAACGGGAAACTAGACAAGGGTGTGCTTTATTTGTTAATTTTCTTGGCATGTTGCAGATTCCTTTTACTTGTGATAGCTCTATTTGGTTTTTGATGACCCAGATATTTTGGCTATTACTTTATGATTTTATGAGGTGACTAATCCTTTCTTAGTCTGGCTGAAGACTTTAAACTTAGCACTTCTTGGGAGGTAACCCAATATTCATGCGACACGGTAATATCTTTCCTTATCTCTTTTGCTTCAAATGGTAACAGTTTCTCCTTGTTCATGCTTTTAATTTTATCTTTAGAACATTGAGGAAAATGTTAGATTTAAGTTTGGGGGTATGGGAGAAACTTTTTATTTGCATTAATAAACTCCAGAGCTTAGAAATTTATGCTTATTAAGGATGGCACTAACCAATCTAAGTGGATGGAAGCATTTTGGTTGTAGGAGTTGAGGAACCAATCTGATTAGATGGAAACATATAAAGAGTCAATTCATAAAAGCACAGAGCTCAGGTGTTAGAATTAAATAAAAAAACATGGTAGTTTCGCCATATCTCGTTGAATCCTTTTCACTTCTATTTTTATTTTGTTTTCTTTAAAATATGTTTCTCTAAGTGATTAGGTGGGGCTCACGATTCAATTTGTTACCACTGCTAGGGTGAAATAGAGTGATTGAGATACCAAAAAAAAAAAAAAAGAAGTGAAAAAGAAAAAAAGAAAAAAAATATTATGAAAAAAAAAAGAGAAAAAAAGAAGAAAAAATAAATTTGAGGCCAGACCATCAGACCAAACGAAATAAAGTGTTCAATAAAGTCGACCACTGGAACCCTTGTATATGCCAGCTGAGTTGACCTAGAGTTAGGATTATCGACCACTGGTTCCCTTGTATATGCCAGTGTGTTGATATTAGTCCAGACCAGTATCTTAGTCCATTAGGATAGGTTCATTTTGGCAGTGGCCTTCAGACAGATATGAGAAACACCGTTCACCTTAGTCAACATCAAAACCATCTACGTTTTTCTCTATATCCATCTTATTAATCTATCCATGTGATTGGTTGACTCCGGTTATGATGTCCAGAAACTATCTGAGTAGAGCTTTGTGACTTATATATGAATTTTAGTATGCTTGAGTGAAAACTCGTGCACAGCAATTGGAATTTCGCATCAGGGTACTTCCTCATGTAGTCAATAAGTACGCCAACCAAGGAGATTCTTTAGTGCCTTCCAAGGTTCTGCGTCGATATCTAGGGTCTGGAGTAAAGTTTTTGGGTATACCTCTTGTAAGCCCTCCCGAGACTATAACCCGTCCACTAGGGCCACCTAGGGGTTTAAATGATTATTGCATACGCTAAATGCACTCGACGATGCCTGCGACAGTGAGTTAGGATTTTATTTTGTAGATTTGATTTGCTCGGGACTAGCAAATAATAAGTTTGGGGGTATTTGATAGACGCATTTATGTGTCTATTTTAGTCTCAATTCTCTGTAATGTTAGTACTCGATTTTGCGCTTATTTTGGTATTTTATGTCTTTGTAGGTGTTTTTGGAGAAATAAGCTTTTGCGAGAAAATTGGCTCGAAAAGTGGTATTTGCGCTCGTGGGAGAAAATTACTATTCGGACCCCTCATTTGGATAAGGGGCACATCAATTACTAAGGGGCGACCACTTGCTATTCGCACCCCGGAAATGGATAAGGGGCACTCATCTTCTCAAATTTAAATACGAGATTTGGCGGGAAAAATTGCTACAGTGAAGAACCGTTTAGCGTTCGAGTTTTGAGGGACTTCCGAAGAGATTCAATGGCGGGATTGTATTGGCATGGATCTGTTGGAGCAAAACAGACCTGGTATAAGTGTTACAATCGATCAAATTGGGCTGGATATCGAGTTTGGTGATGAAACAGGGAAACCAATTGTCTCACCGGCGTAAACTTTTGAGCGGATTTTGGAAGTGTTTTCTCGAGATTCAATCTCGGAAATCATTTGCTTTGGGCCTGTTTTGACTTAACAGGGTTGGTAGGTCCACTAGCTTGGATTAACTTGGGACAAATCTTTCGTTTGAACAAAACAGAGGGCGAGTTATTCTCGGCTAGTTTTCTGTTTATTTTTGGAAGTTAGGCACTGTTAAGGAAGGTTGTATGCTTTGTATTCGTATCTATCTTATTTTGGGAAGTCTACAACTCACAAAACGGTGCAGAGAAGCTTGGCAGGGAATATAAAAAAATCCCGAGACTTGAGATAAAAGAAAGTTATTCTCGGTATTTTCTTGGGGGTATTGTATATATAGAGTGTTGAGGTCCATAGAAAAGGGGTCGAGACTTTGGGGCAAGCTTGGGGTGAAGGAAGAAGCCGCAGAACCGGAGCAGAGAAGTGCAGGTGAGTTGCAGAAAGTACAGGTGAGGAAGAAGAAGACATAACCGTCACCTTTTCTTTAAAAACTGTAACTATTTTCCAACAATTACTTCTGTTAGGCTTTCCTCTGTGTAACAGTATTCTCTGTAACAGTGAGTTGTAACAATTATATCAGTGACAAACCCACTGCTTTATTAGTTCTCTGTTGTTTTTCACCCTTTTGAGATATGAACACCTATTTTGAGCACGTGAATAACATGAGGAGCTAAACCCCTTAGCTGAGGCAACGGAGGAAGCCATTGTTCCATGAAAAATGGTATATTTCTATTTTAATTAGTTTTTGCAATTTTTTTTATGCTTATTTGCATGGAACTAATATTGGAAACTGATTTTTATTGAATGATTGTGATTCATTTTGATGGAGCATGCTTAGTTTAAGACTTTTGATGTTTCATGCTTAGTGTTTACAATTGTTACTTCGAAAATCTACTAGAGGCAATAATTTAGAATCACTTCAAATGCAAAGAATTGCATGAATATTGATTAGATTGAATCACTTAATTGGTCAATGGTGGAATCCTGAGTCTCGGTGCTTTTTAAAATCTTGATAACAACTTTGATTGAGTTTTCTATTTTACTTTGAGTCTAAAACGAATCTTTACAAGTCTGAGAAAACGATACTTTTCTTACCACTTTACAAACAACTTCAAAATCACATCATTGAGACCATGTCCGTTTGGGCTCGAGCAAGGACCTTCTGTCGTTCCATTAAATCGGCGATGGTGGTATAGGGTCGTCTCCCTATGGATCCTCCGGTTTCTCGTCCTGTTGGCGGGGTAAATGGAGTCCTGGTGGCAGTCGGAGGTTCCATGCTTGACGAGGCATTAGGGGCGGTTGCGGAAGCTCTGACCCTGGTGATCGGTGGTGTAACACCTGGAGGAGGGCTTTCGGTGTTGCCAGGATTGGCAGGTTGCGTAGAAGCATTAGAGGCGGAAGCGGCTCTGGCCCAGGTGACCGGTGGTGTAACACCTGAAGGAGAGCTTTAAGTGATGTTGGGCTCAGTAGGTGGCATAGTGATGCCGCAGGAAGGAGCGTTAACACCAAGGACAGATTCTGTGTTAGTGTTCTCGTGGCTCGCAGCTGATCCAGATCTGAGTTCCACCATGTTGAAGTTGGGATTGAAAGATGAGATTGAAAGCTGGAAATTGATATTGTAACCGAAAGATCAATCCTCCTGCTGTGGTCTCCAATTTTTTTAGGGTGAAAACGGTTTCTGCTGATTTCGGTAATTTCGCGTGAGTGGGTGAGAAACTTAGTCTAAACCCAAAACAATGTTGTTGATGGTGGATTTTCATTTAAGGCTAAAATTGTAAAAGCCAAAATTATGCTCTAACGTCTTGCAAAAGATAAATCCATTAATGAGTGATGAATACTTTTTCACTTTACTAATTCACCTAAAATGGAGCATGTGGCAACAATCCCAAAGATTCTCGTGAATTAAATACACGAAATTCATCCAGGTTGGAGCATGTGGAAACAATCCCATATACCCTGTGAATTTACAGCATTATTAATTAATGCATGACCAACCTTGTATTTCTTGTGCGGCATGACGACTGAGTGTTGTTCTCAGCAAAGCAACACGAACCTCCAAGCATTAGTAATAAAATATGTGCGAAATACCCTTACGGGCTGCAACTCTCGGTGTGTTATACTAGCCCGATTGAGCATATTCTTGAATCTAGACTGTCCATGTCAGTCTCAGAAACCATCATGACCACGCAAGTTGGCCGTACGATTTAACTAGCCTAGACAAACCGAAAGAAGCGTACAAGAATGACCACCAGCGGTCCCCTTAATGCCATCACCGATCAAGTACAAGTCACGCCCTCCAAACAACCACCAAACACCAGCCTGGAGTTGGATGTTTAAGCTGGTATGAAGCGTCTTGGAGGAGCTCGTACGAACAAAGGCTGCCTACGGCAGTCTCAAATCCATCACGTCCGTTCATCTTTTCCGGCGCGATTTGACGGCGCGGATCGCCCCATTCCCGGTCGGACAAGCACCGTTATGAACACCGGCGGGCCCCCTTTCTACCTGCATAGCCGACCATCTCACGACCTAGCCAATAAGGAGCAAACGCTTACCCAAGTTTGGCCATGCGATGCTTGGGGTCGTAGGAAATTCCACCAAGGGTCTTAAAACGATCCCGACCATCCAACTTCACCGGCATGTTTGGATGGCTTAGATCGCACCCTAGCCATCGGGGACAGTATTGGCGTGATCACCACCGGCCCAATATGGGCCCCACATGGTCGGCCTCCCCAAAGGAGGAGCATAGCTTTCCAAACCGTTAGGTTGAAGTCGTGTACACACGATTGATCCAAAACCTAATTAGGGTTTGTGTCGCGATCACGAGCGTCCATTTTCTCCTACACGAATGAAGGGTCCAGGAATAGACTAAGCGAGTCCTAAAAGTAACAACACGTTCACCGTGGGCCCACCTATCTCCATACGGTCGGCCAAGACCAAACTTGGCTATACACCTTGATTCCCGCTACCGAATGTGGCATGCCACGCCCCTTTAGGAATCCTTTCGGCACATGATTCCTGCTCGCAAATCAATCTCGGCCCACTCTTATTTAGGTAAACTTGAGTGGCCTAGATCGCACCTTCGTGGGATAGTGAAGTATAGACATGGAAACGACATGTCGTCTACACACATGCACGATCGGTCCTCTATAAAGCACTTCCCATGCTTGGATTCGACCAAAGTGAAAGAAGGAACTTGCGTACCTCTTAAACCCTAATCCGACGGTCGCCGATGAGGGCTTCAAGTCATCTCGTCCGTCCAAATTACAACTTGAATTGACTGAGAGCCTAAGACATAAGTTAGGCTATCAATGAGGCGTCACCACAATCACCGTCCCCCACTCTTCCACATGGAGTGATCGGTCAAGTCAGGTCTTCCCTGTATAGCCTCCAAACGATCACTCGAAGATGGCGGGACATGATGCTATTTTAAGACGCTTAAATTCGTGACTTACTCCGTTAATCCTTAAAAACATCGATGCTTCATACATGCTGAATATACTCGATTCGAATTCGCATAATACACACGATACTTCACAAGTATCGACTTCCTAAATAATTTAGTTATTTAGTCTAGCATTACATGCTACTTTCGTGAGTCCCACGAACCACACACTCGAGACATCAATTATGTCACAAACTGGGGTATACATATTGGGTATTGGTCGGCGGTTTACGACATGCGACGTGTAACGCGCCATCACAAGAACGTGTCGAAGTCATGGATCGGTTAGAGATGACGGAGAAGTGGGCAAGACCGGTCGTGTAAAACCAACACACAACTCCACTACTCCATCACTCCACTTCCCCCACTTACCACTTAGAGACGTGAATAAGGCTCAAATGACTTGTATAAATAGGTTCTCCGCCCTATTTCCAAACAACAAACAAGTCCAGACAACGAGAGGCAAGTGTTGATACAATCGTATTCAAACACCTAACCGATAGCTTACATCCCGCAAGCCGATTCGGACTTTCCGATACAAGTCATACATAGCCAACACCTTCACAATCTCAACACATTCTTCGCTTCCCTCCCTAAGATCAACCCCATCTCCTTCACTTTCTGACCGAAACAAGTCTGGAATGACCATTTCTTGGTTTAGGCCGGATTTACACAGATTGATTTCTCGAATCCACAAGCACTCCCGTTGTAGTTGCAGGAAATCCTACACTACGCCCCTCACAAGAATCTATAGAATCAAATCATTTTAGGATGAACAATTATAATTTTTATTGATTAAACTCTTAAAATGCTTACAATATGAAATGGAAATCAGTTAAAGAATTACAATCACTCTAAATTTTCTCTCTCTTAATGACTTGCCCAATACTCGAAAAAAGATCCCCCCCATGGCACCGCTTTCGCTCTTTATATAGGGTATTACATAATGGATGATAGCTAAGCTGTCCTTTATTTTCAGGAATGACCTGTGAAATATCGCAAGTGTATAAATATATAATTTCGCAACTCTCCTAGATCTCGCTAGGTCTTCATATCTTTCTCGTGTTTTGGCTGTCGTCATTCATTGCGTCATTTATATTACTCATCTGCGACACCTTCGCAATGCTGTTGTTTATTAATCTCGCGATATTCTGATCCTACATCTTGCCTCTTCTCATGTCTTCTCTGCGAAGAAGAGAATGTCATGAGAATTAGTATTTCTGAAATGCCGCAACTGTTCATCTTTATCTGTTTTTGATATGACCCCGTACTTTTACACAGAATTTATTACACGTGTTTCTTCTTCCACTCTTTTCTTGACACGTTCCTCTCAACCGTTTTTTCTTGACCATTCACGTCTCCTTTTGCATTAAATGCATTTATCTTCTCGATAACTCTTCTCTATATATAGTTTTCTCACCCTCCTTTTTTTCTTTTTTTACTTTCTCTCTGCAAATTTTCTTCAATTCCCCTCCTCCGCAATTTACGCTTCTGCTACTGTAAATCTTCCTTTTCTTCTTTCTCTTAATCTTCAACTTTCTATTCATTCCCATATTCTGAGAATGGCTCCATCTACAGTCGTAAATACGAAGTCCTTTGACTGAGACTCAAAAGAATTTACAAGAAAAGGGTTTCACTTTATCCACTATTCCCGATCAAGAATCTTCATCTATTCTCTCTGCAAAATTGTTTACTGATCATCATTGTGATGATCAAAAAATCATAATTTCGCTAGGTCAGCTCCTCGCAGGTCTTCCCATTTCTCTCTACAATCCCGAATTGCCCTTGTTCTATGAAATTCTTGCTCATGAGAAGTTCTCGTGAGCTATCTATCAATTATGTGGAGATTGCATCCGTTTAATGCTTGAATTCGCCAATCGTGGTGCTGGTAAGGGATCTCTATATCCTGATGAAGTCAGAAATCCTAAATTAGCAAACTTAGAGATAGTTGCTTGAAAAGTATTGATGAGAAAACTTTTTTGAAAAATTATGAAGTGATAAATATGAAGAACGATAGGTCTCATTGGGTGCACGGTTGAAAAGAAAAGAGAACATTCCCAGCGACAAGATACTCATGCAAGATATCGATTGGCACTCTGGCAAAAACAATGTTCCTCGTCATTCCAAGGACGATAAGTGGTGCGTCTTTGTGCTATTTTTGAACGGACCTTATATTTCAGGTTCCAATATACTCCCTGCGAATCTCGCAAATTATCATCCTTGGGTATTTAATTGGCCCGGGAAAGCAAAAGAGGTATATTTCCTAACTTTCACTTATTTTGCAATCTTCTCTTCCTCTTATATCTAATCTTGTGAACTTTTTAGATCACCAAATTGAGAAGAAGTTACGAAAGGAATCCAAAGGCAAGTACCCTGGCGATACTCCATTCAATCATAAATGAAGTAAGAAATATTTTCTTTTGCTATTTTTAACAATATTGTTGCCTCTGTTTCTTATCTTCGTTCGTGTGTAAAGATTGGTGTTGAAGTTACCGGAGAAGAAACTTCTGAAGTTGCGAATGCCAAAGGAAAGGGTAAAGGTTCTCTTCGCAAGGGGAAATCCACTTCTCCATCTTCTAAAAAACGGAAGATTCACTCTTCTTCTCGCTCAAGTCCTCTATCCAATGAGAGTTCTGATGAGGATGATGACGAAGTTGATATTTCTTTTGCGAAGGAGGATCATCTAACTGAATCCCCCATGGCGCTACTGTCTAATATCTTCTCAGATTTCATGCAAGTAATTGGAGATGATCGCCTCTCTAGTACATGCGAATCTCTCGCAAATATCTTTGATGCTTCCTTGCTAGAGGGTAACGATTCTCTCCAAGGGGTTTCCATATCAGTGACTCCCAGCTTCTTAAATGCACTTGGTGCCTTGGTACGTTTGTATTTCTTTATTTCTTCATAATTTTGATTTTAAATCATATCCTGATAAAAAAATTTTCTTTCTTTGTAGTCCGGGAGAGCTTCCTTTGTTGTTGCCTCAGATCTTGAAAAAAGGCGCAACACTCTTCACAAGAAAAATCTTCAACTTAGCAAGAAGAATGAAGAGTTAGAAAATGCAGCTGCGGTTCTTCACGAAAGGATTCAACAACTGGAAGCTGAATCTTCCACACAGAAGAATAAAATATCTAGCTTTCAAAGTGCTAATCAGCAACTCTATGGTATAAGATTCTTCTTTTTTCCTTGTTTTTATTCTGTCATTTATTTTTCTTTATCGACATATCATTTTCATTAGACATTTATAATCTTTATGATGAAGCCATCCTTCTTCACTCATTTCCTGAGCCTATGGATAGTGATGCTCTTCTTGCATCTCAACGAATCTTTAAACAGTTCTTTGAATAACAAAATTAGATCTCTTCCATTAAACGAACTTCTAACCAGATTTCACCTCTTAGAAATTGATCATAGATCTAGTTTAGGTTTAGCCAACCGATTTAAACGTCTATACCTTAGTTCCCACGAGAAAACTAATATTTTAAGGAAGAAAATTAGTAACCTTATAGATGACAAAGATCGCATTTCTAATCAAGGTGCCCAGGCATTAGCGAGATTTCAAAAAACTCTTCTTGAAGTCCAAGTTGAACGTGATGAATTTCTTCGCCAAAATGCCATACTTAATGAGAGAGAGAATCAAATTCGTTCTCTTCTTCTCATAAATAATGACGATGAATTCGCTTGGGCTGCGAAAGTTCTAGATAATGCCAGAAATAACTTAGGTGTTAACGTTAGTCTTCACGCTTAGCATACCGCCTTGGTTAAAGATATGATTTAAACGAGAGAAAGTTGTTAAATATTCTTCTTTACTTTACCGCTCCTTTTTTGTGAAATTGCTATTAAGTTACTAATTCATTGTCATATGTTCGCAGAAGCTGAGAAGTGGTTTCAGACAAGAATTAAAGAACTTGAGTATGAGAAATCACAACTTGCAAAGGACTTCTCTCTTCGCAATGACAAGTATTCCAAGTTGAAGAAGCAACTACAAACTACTGTAGCGAATTTCAAGAATGATGATGTCCGCTTTCGCAATCAAACTATTAGGAGGACAGTCTGCGACGACCATAATATTCCTCTTTCTTCATATCCTTGTCTTCTTGATGAGATTCTTGAAAATATGCCTTCCTTGGATGTCTCTGATAGCGATGCTAGCGAAGAAAAGGAGTCCGACGAGGAGTCTGATGAAAAAGAAGAATGAACTAAGAAATAGCTCCATTTTCTTCTTTCTCTTCTTGTAATATCTGTACACTTATCCTTTTAGTCTCCCATTTTTGTAATTTGTTACTGTAAATCTCTTAGACCTTCAAATACGAGTTCTACTTTGTTGTCCCTTTCCGCACATGTTTAAAAGAACAATTCTTTCTTACAATACAATTAATCAGTATTATGAGTGCGTAAGTAATATGAAAATAAATAACAAGTTTATATCCTATCCATTCCCATATTTGCCTCTGTTATTTGTTTTCAAATGAGATATTTAATCGAGAAATTTGAGTAATAATATGCCTCAATTTCGCAACTGTTGTTGCTAAGTCTTCGCAAGCAATTTTTTCCTGGTTGTTTCCATGTATATACTCGCAAACTTATTTGTTTGCATATAATCATTTTCGCAAGCTTATTTGCTTACTCATTTTGTTGTGTGGTGTTATTTTGCCTTCCTAGTTAAAGGTCTTATTGCGCCACCCCTCATCATTGCGACAAAATCGCGGGACGTCTTTACATTTTCATGTAATGACCCATTGATATTGCATTATCATTTCTTTAGTATTGTTGCCTCTGCAGGATAATTTTATTGTGACAATATGACAGGCCTAAATTTTCTTGCGAAGATAAAGCCCCATGACATTGCCGTCTTGCGACGAAATCACAGGACGTCTTTACACTTTCATGTAAAGACCCATTGATCTCGTCTTATCCTCGCGTTAGTATTATTGCCTCTTCAGGATCATCGCACAAATATGACAAGACTAAATTTTCTTGCGAAAATAAAGCCCCATGACATTTGCGTCTTAAGACACTTATCATCTCCCTAATGGAGGGTGCCTCCCTTATCATCTCCCTGGTTTCCCCTTCAAGGAGGCATACATCGGCCATACAAGACTAGATCCTCCCATCCGGTCTTAACAACAACCAGTTGTTTTTGCAGCCTCTTGTCCCTTATACCTATAGGGCTTATGGTTACGAGACTGCACCCTAAGTGGAGTTTTCTTTGGGCCGAGTGCAGCATGTGCCAAGACTTGCCAAGAATGGCCGAGACACTTCAAATGCCCCAGGCACTCTTGACTCAACCGTGTACCTTGGCGCCTTGGTCATACACTGACTCCTTGGAAGAGACCCTCCGTCGTCCAACCAGGGTATAACCTTATATAGTTGGAAATCCAAGGTATCTCCCCCGGATGGGCTTTATTGACCCCAAATTTCCATGATTCAGGTTCCAGGGGCGGTGTAACCTTTTCCCTAAGCCATGTCAAGAGATACCCCCTTATATGACGCACTTTAGGTCTTACATTTGCCTCTTGCGAAATATCATTCGCGAACTAGGGTGTACGCCATAAAGGTTCGTCCCATTCGTATATATCATTTATTTTTGATTATTTCTTCTCATTATCTTTGCGAAATTATCGCATAGTCTTGCTTTGTTTGCTATGATCTTGCTGTAATTTTTTAACCAGATTTTCATATATTCTGTCTCGCGAGATTTTCGCGAACCCCTTCTTCGATCGACATAATCTTTGTACTTTTGAAATGTCTTTGTCACTCAAAACATTTTTTTTTACACCTTCTCAAATCTAAGATCAATTATTTATTTCTTATACCTCTTACTTCTGTTACTTTCTGCTTCTTTATTTAAATTTCCTGATATTGACTTCCCTTTTGCGAAACCATCGCAATTTCCAACTGTCTTCAGGCATTGGTTTCGCAATGTATCTTCATCTCTCACTTCTATTGCGTCCACCATTAATCTTTCCATTCTTTGTTCTTCTTTGATGTTTTGCTTCTAGTTCTTCTTTTGAGCAGCCCTTTCCTCGCAAGATTCCACATCAACTTCATAGTACTTTTGTCCCTCAGCCCAATCTCCTTTTATAACTCCAACACCACTGGGATGAGGAAATTTGATGCACTGGTGGTAAGTCGATGCTACACCCAAGATCTCATGTAACCAAGGTCGCCCAATTAATGCATTATAGGGGGAATCCACATCGACTATGCAAAATTTTTTTTCAGTTGATAATCCTTTC